>JAASFZ010000674.1:0-13559 GCA_023334075.1 Globisporangium nunn | reverse complement strand
TGTGACCAAGCTATCCACGATGCACGATCACCAAAAGCGCAGAGTTCAGTGCAGACTCTGCAAGCGCGAGTACTCCGAAGGACAAAACAACCGCTACGCATGCAGCTACCACCCAGCAGCGTATGAGCTTGCCTGCGTGCGATCGTGCTTGTCTCGTAGGACAGAGGGTGGCGCCGTCGGAACAGTTTCTGCGGCTTGCATGATGCATCGCGCGAAACGGTGGCTGTGCTGTGACTCGACCGAGGAAGGACGATATGGAAACAATGGGTGCGCGCGACGATTTCATATGCCAATACGCACGAATCCCGAGCTCGAGCAACTCGTGGCGAAGAAGACACAGCAGGAAGAGGCATTGCTAGAGCAGATCGACCAGCAGTTGTTGGAGTTGAGTGAGCGAAACATTGTTGGAAATATGAAAGCTGGTACGAAAGCTGTGGTCATCAAGATCGAACGTGATCTCGCTGAGAAGCGCTCGATCGCAGCAAAGTTCCACACGCTCGACCGGCGGTGAATCGAATCTGGCCCCTACCTCCTCTCTTCCTCTTTTCTTCCTCACTTCCATGTCGTGCTTGCGCTTCTGTTGTTGACGAAACTGAGGTCGTCAGAGTTCTCCGGTGTACTCTTGTTGGATCAAACGATCGAGATAGTCGATGGTCACGCCGCACTCGTCTGCAAGGTGGTGAAGATGAGTGGCGGTTTCTTGTTGTTCCTCGTAGTGGTGCTTGCGATTGCGTCTGCCAAAGAACTCATTGATCTGACTGAAGAAGGTGTCTTTTGGAGGCGAAGGCGATGGCAGACAGGTGGAGGTCTCCGGCAGAACTTTCTCTTCAGGGTGGCGCTGCGCGTGGTCCACAATCACTCGGACGATAGCCTCTGCGTCTTCGGGTTTGATCGCAGATCGCAGAGGAATGCGCTGCCAAACCGTTGGGAACTCGCGATGCGCGGTGCTGTCCTTGTATCCGCGCATAAACGGATGCGAGAGCGCCTGCGCCGACGTCAGACGTGAGTCTGGGTCGCGTCGAATGAGACCTTTAAGGAAGTCGCGGCAGTCGGGGCTGAAGCGATTCGGCATGGGAGGAAGCGGGTCGGAGCAGATCGCCTCTTCAAGCCCGAAGAAGCCGTCATCGACCGCGAACGGGTACGCTCCCGTGGCGAGCGAAAAGAGCACAACACCGAGCGACCAGATGTCGCTCACGTACGTGTAGTTTTGTCCCGTGATTCGCTCTGGTGCCATATACATCATCGTGCCCTCAAACTCGGAGAAGTAGGATGCTGACTTGGAGAGTGTTCCCGCGAGTCCAAAGTCGGCGATCTAGGACAGAAAGAACGTTAAATGATGCGACATTGTGCTTACATGCTCCAAGGCGCAGCATTCTTGATTGTGATGCACTAACCTTGAAGTCGCCGTTGCGGTTGAGCAAAATGTTTGCTGGCTTGATATCTCGATGAATCATCCTAGCGCACCACATCAGCAGAAAAGATGAGAAGACGATCCTGGCACAGTCAGCACACATGAAAGTGTTTTCGATCGACGAACTTTTGGCTGTGCATGTGGTCGAGCGCTGTGAGACAGCAGAAGGCACCGTGACGAAGAACTGGTTCAGAGATGGTGATCTTATCGTCGATGAGATCTTGAAGACTTCCCATGTCCATGAACTCCATCACGATCGACACTGCGCATCTCGCTGGCGTCAAGAACGCGCCGTAGAACGTCACTTGGTACGGGCACGTCTTTGTTTGAGACTGCATCGACGATTTTGGAAGTACAGCGAATTGACTCCCAGGACCGCGTCTTGGTGAGCCACTGTGACCATCGTTGCTTGTATCGATGTCAAGCGGTGCCAAGTTTTCATGGAGTGCGTGAAGCTCGTGCTTGACCAAGCGACGCTCCTCCTCCTTGTACACAACAACCTCTTTCACGGCGACAAGCTTGAGAATTGGAAGGTAGATTGACAGGTACACGGTGCCACCGGCGCCTTTGCCGAGCCTCTTCACGCGTTTCGTCCGTGTTCCAAGTTGTGCAGGGCCATCGTGGGCGACCTCCGCGAACTCGGCACCTTCCGGGGAGTTCATGCTCAGCGTCACGCTAGAAGCTCGGCGTCTACGTTCTTGCTGCGGAGACAGCTTCTGAGGTGAGATTTCGTGAACGTCGCTCGGAGTCGGGTCGACAATCTGTACTTGCCGTGACGGCAACGCGCTCATCATCAACGGCAGTTCTGGTTTCTTGACTACATCCATGCTGAGGTGCAGATGGAAGTTCTTCTTCACGTGGAACTCTTTCTTCTCGGTGGCTGTGCCAAGAGTGAGGCGAACAGGACTTGGCGTTCGCTTTTCGATCTCGCGTCCTCGATCTGAAAGAGGTGTCATGGACGGAGTAGAGGAAGTGGGGGCCAGGGGCTCGGAAGGTTGGTTCGTTCGTTGCGCTGCAGTCTTCTCCCGAGCTAGTCGAGCGTGGTGTGCAGCCATCGCTGCCACGCGGGTCGTTCCGCGCGCAGTAGAAGGTGACGCCGCGCGGATCTGCGGCGGTGCATACATCTGCTGGAGCTGGAAGCCTGCCATCGTGCGTACGTGCACCGTTTGGTACGGAGCGAGTAACGAAATGGTGCACTGTTTGGAAGTAACAGAATAAACATAGGCACTTGAAGCAAGGTACTGCTCAAGCACTCAACACCCATGTACTTGCACTCGTGTGCGCATGAATCAAAGATTGAGCTAGGGAGAACGGAAGCAGTGATCCGACAAGCTGGCGATGCCGACTGCAGAAGTCCCAATCCAGTGTGGCAAAGGCAGGATACGTGCTTCATTGGATCGACACCGAGGGATGTTGTGGAGTAACAGCCTTGCTTTCGGCACGTTCGCACAACTTGCAACTTGACTTTGATTCAAAGCTCCACGAAGTGGCTACCATTGGCATCACGCAACTCAACGCAAACCCCGCACCCTGTTTAGGGCAATCATACTCGATCTGACGACGAGGTCGATCGATCCAAGGCTCGAAAACCAGCACAAAGCCAGTGGAGAGAATTGGGAGGCTTGAACTGACTGGTGCATGAGCCGGGAAGTATGCTACGGACTCGATCGATTTGAATGGCGCTCAGTTGATCGCGGGGGACAACGCGAACGCGCGCAAATAGCTCGAGAGCGCGAGTTTCTGCATGCTCCGCTTGCCGGTCGGGTCGCTCCACGAAATGTTGTGCGCGAGCGCCTCCATGCTCTGACGAAGCGCTGGGTCGGTCGTGCGCTCTGTCACGTCCAAGAAGAACACGGCGCCGCTGTGACGCTCGTAGCCGCGCGCCGGCTTGAGCTCTTCGAGTCCGTAGATGACGAGCAGGCAATAGGACGCATTGACGCAGAGATTGCTGAGCAGATCTGCGAGCGCGATCTGCAGCGTCGTAGGGCTCGCCGGTTTGAAGAACAGCGACAACAGCGACGCGATGCGCTCCTGCGAGGCGAGCACACGAGCCGAGTCGTGGAACGCCACGTTGCAGAGAATGTCTGCCGCGATCTCTTGGCGGTGTGGCTGAACGAGTTTCAGTAAGGAACATGGACAGCCGGCTCGGCACCTCCACGCAACGAGACATATCGGTTGATGATTGCAAGTTGCAAACTCACCTCAGCCGACTCCAGCGCCACCCTCCACATCTCAGACAAAAAGCGGCTTGGCAGCAACTCCGCTTCGAGTTCGACAAAGGTGAGGTTTCGGATGCACTCAAGGGCGAAGATCTGTGAGGCTGCTAAGTGGGCCGGGAGCATCGAAAATACGTCGAGGAGGAGAGCCACCGCGCGAAGCTCGTTTAGTTCGACGGCGATACTCGCGTCGACGCTCGCGTGACAAATCGTCACGACTGCGCTATCGCGAAGGTAATTAGCAAACGCGCGCGACTCTGCTTCATGCTGATCCACACCGCAAGCAACAGATTCTTACGTGTGAGCTCTAGCGAATCGTGCACCTCGAACTCTGCCCAGCTGCACTCATTCCGACAAACAGGTGTATCAAACATGCGAACCAAAGCCCACACACCACCACCTCAAGCGTGAAGAGGGACATGATATCTTCGCCATTTTATAGGCAACGCACGTGACACCGAGTAGCTGTGACTCGCTCCATGCATGTGCAAGCGTTGCCTGCTCCTCCCAGATTCGCGTCAAGTGGTCCACTATCGTACATGCAAACGATCAGACTCGGTGCACCAGCAGTCAGACACCGATACGACAAGGTTTATCGCAGCAAGCGAAGAAACAAGTACGAGCATACTCTACGCACGCACGGCTGTGGCGCCGTCTGCTCGTTGGAAGAGCTTGCGGTCGTCACTGTCCACCAGTCGCATTGCGAGCTGCGCGAGTACCTCGCACATGGCGGTGCTGTCGCTCGACGCTCGGAAGGCGTCCAGGAGCATCGCCATAGGCGCGTCCAAGCGCTTGCGTCGAGCTCGCATCCCCATGACGAGAGTCCGGTGGACGTGAGGATTAATTATGAGCTTGAAGCGTCGTGATATACGGTCGACTTTTTCATACATTTATCAAGTATGAGCTGATAATCGTTCTAAAATGGTTCGAGCAGGTTGTGTGTGTGATCTTCCAGTCGAGCAAGCGAGTCTCTTAGGACCGACCAGCCACTGATGGAGGTGCTGTACGTGAACGTCGGCGACGCCGACGGGCTTCCCCGCACATCATCGGCTCCAGAATCCGATACCCAAGAAGGTCGCTCGCCGTCGGTGTGGACGCGGCTCTTGCGCACTTTTTCAATGCCAGGGCCGCTTACGAATCGTCTACTGGTGCGTCCCACGACTTCGACACGGTAGCGCGCGTCCAAGGAATCAATCGATCCGAGGCATCTGATCACTTTGCTGTGTTGAATGCTGCGGATGATCCGTCAGCCCAAGATGAAATCTGGGCGGCTGCTACTTGAAGTTGGCGCGCCACTCGAGTGGCGACACGTTGACGTCGCGCTCGCCGGCTCAAGCATCGATGACCTGGGACTCTACTACTATGCACACAGAGGCGACACAACTCCGCTTGGGTGCATCCGACTGCACACCGCGCACGTAGACGTGCTCGAGGAAGTGGTGATGGTCGTGGCGACCGACAAGACGTGGTTCCTGTGCGCGGAGCACGGACGCGAAGCTGTCGACTGGGCGGAAGCGATCTGCACAGCGATCGACAGAGTGAGTCTCCACGGAGGAGTGCTGCTCCAAGGCACTGGACCAAACAAGCGGAGACTTTCGAGCACGGTGTCTGCCGTGACGCTGAGGGAGATCCAGTCCCGAGAGCCGCGCACTCGCGTGGACGAGTTCCTTGAGGTGTTTGTCAAGTCCAGCAACGAAGACACCAGTGCTCAAGTCATGAAAGGCGCGCTCTCGTGGTCGTGCATGCGCAACGTAGCGTGGAAGGTTTGGCTCGACTACCTGCCGGCAGATATCCCGTTTGCAGCGTGGCTGCCGACAGTTCGTGAGAAGCGACAGCGATATGAATTGCTCCGAGAGAGCCACTCGATTTTTACGCTGTCTATTGCAGGAAACGAGAGCGACGAGGTGCAGTGGCTGTGTTTCGATCTGCGTCGATACGGTGTTAGTACTAGTGCTGATGCTCCGTGCTGTTGGGATATGGCGACGTCCAGGACTTTATTGAGGCGTGTGAGGCGTCCGAAGACTGCCTTGTGTACGACATTTTCAAAGATGTGAGGCGGACGCGGGGCTCCATGCCGTTCTTCCGCGAACTGTCCACGCAGTGTACGCTCATTCGCGTCTTGTACACGTACTCGAAAGCGCACCCCGAGATCTCTTACAACCAGGTACTAAAGTACCGTCAAACTGAACGAAGCCTGAGCTGATCATCCAATAGATGCTGACGTGCTCAATCTGACGCAGGGAATGGGCGAACTGCTGGCAACAATCCTGTACCTACTCTACATCGAGCAGTGGCCGCTGGGCAACACTGAGACACAGACGGACAATCAAGTGGACACACCGAGAGCGAGTATGTCCACATCGTCGTCGTTCGAGAAAATCAGTAACGACGACGATGACTCGGACGATGCGTCGTACGTGTACGTGGAGAGGTTCATTGATTCCCAGAGTGACGACACCTACCTGGACGAAGACACATTCCTCAAGCTTACTCCGTTCAGCGGCAATAGGTCAGGCAAGCACACCGAGTACGTCATCGACTTTGTCGATTGCCCACGTGCTCTGGCGGGTGTATTCATTCACGCTACCATTGACTCAATGTTATGATGTGACTGTGTATTTTGCACGTGCTGAAGGTGCTGTCGAGATACGATCGAGAGCATCGTGCAGGAAATGACGAGCGGGGAGTTCTTGGAGCACGACGCGTATCTGCTTCTTGAAGAAATCATGTTTCGCATGGCAGGCGCATACTGTCCAAAAGCTCCGGCACGCGTAAATAGAGCGTCGGTGACCAACACGGATGCGCGACCGGCATCCATCCCAGCTTATTTGCTTGGCGTGGAGAACGCGGCATCTCCCCTCTACGATCAGATGAACAGCATCCACAGCCACATTCTTAGCCGGTGCGACCCGCCGCTCGCGCGCCACTTGTCGGCGCTCAGAGTCGAGCCGCAGATGTTCTCGCTGCGCTGGGTGCGGGTCTTGATGTCCCGGGAGTTCGAGATGGTGCAAGTGTGGCAAGTCTGGGACGCCATCTTCGCGCTCACGCCGTGCGACTTCTCGTTTATCAACCTGCTCTGCGTCGCGGCTGTACGGGAGTTCCGCGACAAGATCCTCGCCGCCGAGGACGCCACGGCCGTGCTACTGTGCTTCCGCGACATCTCGGAGCGGGTCGACGCCAATCGCCTCGTAGGCAATGCTCGAGAGCTCTACGAGGCACTGATGATCGCTGCGGCAGTGGAGGCATCGAGTCACCAGTATCAGTGGGAGTGAGGTATTTCGAATGCGGTCGCACATTTACAGACAGATGCAAAGCAATATACGTTCCCATGTCAAAAAGCCAGTATCGGCACAGCAAACACGATTGACTTATGGATGGAAGCGCTCCTGGGGACCACAGGGTTGGCAATTGCTCTCACCCAACACAGCACACGTGTCGATCTTCTATTTCTTCTTCCCGGTGGCGGCGCCGCCACTCTTCCCCTTCCGTCCACCGGCGGGCTTGCGGCCGAGGAGGTTGTGCTGTCCTTTGCGCTGGAACGGAGTGCGCTTCGACAGCGCGGTCGTTTTCGCGCTAGAAACAGTCGGTGCTGGCTGCTTCCATTCCGTGCGTGGGAGATCTGTGCGCACTTCGATCATCTTCTCCTCGATCGGGATCATTTTCTTGTGCGCCGACTGAAGAATCAGTGTGCGACACAGAGGTTTAAAATCTCTGAGCCTGCTTGCTGTCTAGCCGGAGCATGAGTCCTCAAAGCTGCAAAGTGGGGGTACGTACGAAGTCGGTGCGAAACGTAATCATGCTCTCAAGCTTCTTGCGGTTGTAGAACGTGCCACGGACGTCCACGAGATAGAACGCGCGGTGGTTGGCGACCTTCATGATGATGTTGTTCGACATGTTGGGGTTCGCCGACACGTACGCCGCAGGCACATCGATCGGCTTGCCGAGGTCCTAGTAGCAGAGATAATTAGGGTCCCATGAGAAAACGGAGCAATACAACCATTACCAAGTGCACTTGATGATGTATGCGCCACAGCAGAGTCGGTACAAACCCCGAAGAACTTGTGCGTCGTGATGCGGAGCTTGTCTCCACCGCCGACCACCGAGATGCGCGCCACCGCTCGCTTCACGTGACGCAATCCAGAGAAATGAAAATCGTATCAGCACACCCGTCTCCTTTGCTCTCCATCATTGCCGTGAATACATATACGTGTAGCGTACGCGGGCGTGGAAGCCGATAAGAAACGCCAGCATGATACTCGAGCCAAAGCCGAGCGTTGACCCGAAGTCGTTCGTGATCCACGACAGCGCCGTCGGTTCGCCCAGTGTTTGTGGAAGCACTAGAAACCCAATCCAGCAAAACAACAGCGCAATGTGCTGGCAGCTAGCTGCTTTTTGCAACAATTGCCTTTTATCAGCTCCAACAAGCTGCAAGTACGTACTCTCCGCAAGACTCTCCTCGTATCCCTTGAGCCATGACCAAAACGCGATCTGCCGCAGCACACCTCCAGTTCGATCAGTCCTCCCAGATCCACTTTCTAAAGCTTCCACACTTGCTGCTCAATCTCGTACATGCGCGAGCGATCCCGCCGACAGGATCCCGAAGTAGCCCTGCGATCGTCATAAGCAGAGTCAGAACTCGAATGTGTGTCATTATCTCAGTACACTGCCCATGCCTTGCGCGGGTATTCGTAGAGCACGTCGCCATTCTTCTTGTCGCCGCGCTCCGGCTGCTTCTCTAGCACTTGATCCCAGAGCTTCGCGTTCGTGAGCGGCTCGTCAGTCGACGTCGACGGCGGCGGCACGGGGCTGCCAGTCATTTCCTCTCAATCAGGCGATTTTATGGCCAGACAATCCACTAGAAGGTGCGTTAGGAAAAACAAGAACCACGTACGCGGAGCTCATGCTGCACCGGAAGAGCATCGCCGGTGGAGGCGGAGACGCGCGCACGGCCGAGCGGCCGACAGCGACGCCCAATGCGCCCCGACGCGTGAGCAGCAGCATCGACATGCGAAGGTATCGAATTGTCGTCGAGTGAACCAAAACGAGTTTTCGGATAAATACGATTTTTTTCTGGTGTGGAGTTTGTGTTGCTTCGAGCGTGTTGTCTGTATGGTGCAAGACTTCACAGTGACGCTTTCGCTACTAGCTGTCTTCTCAGAAGTTACTCACTAGAACTCACCTAACTCGCTGCTACGACAACTGCGCCACTGCAGCGTAAGCTCTCAGCTGAGTCGATGAGAGGTCTGGGCAGCTCGACGATGGATTTTAGGTTCAAGTCGCCTTCGGGGTTGTCTGTTTTAGGATACTCTTTCATGTTACTCTTACAAGTATAAGCGTATTCTGTTTGGCTTTCTCGGTTTGGAGTCGAACTATTCAGCTGTCAAGCTGCTGTGCTGTCGGACTATGTCGAACGAGGCGTCGATTCTCCTGGATCGCGGAGGTGTTCGGATTTACCAACAAGCCCACACATTGATTCGGAAGTCCGAATGGATTTATACCCAAAGCAAGAAATCCAGAAACAAATCCCGACACGATTTCACTTGATTTTTTCTTTCTTGTGACGAGCAGAAGCAGATCAAACACGACTGACTTCAGTGCTGAATTCGTTGTGCTTCGCGAACACGCCAGCATAGCAAGCAAGGACAGGTCGGAACCAGCTCTGCCCGTCAGGCTCTGCGACCTTAGACAATCGAATACCCGCTGAGATTACGGCCGATGATGATGCAGTCTGGCAGTGTAGCTTGCGCAGATGTCGACGATGCTAGCAGCTGGCGCAGCAGCAGCAGCAGCAGCAGCAGTAAGTGCTGAGGTGGCCGGCGTTCTTGCACATGATTGATTGCGCGTGGCACAGCTTGAACACGCAGCAACGTGCCAGCAGTAGCAGGCAAATTTATTAGCGTGTTTCGTTCAAAGTACCAACGCAATCTGCCCATGTACGCATGGGCTGCTTTCTTTTTCGTAGACATGGCCACTTGGCGCATGCGTACACTCTCCTCGTCGAATTCACCTTGAAGCAGCTATAGCTACAGCTTGATTAGGAGGCTCTGCGACTAATCGCGCCTGTAATCGTGGATGATGGGTACAAGCAGCGTCAGCGTGCGTTGGACACGTCACACCCACTGCTCTCGAGCGAACACGTTCGCACCCGGAACGGGAACTTGCCATCTTGGTTGCAAACAGTCACAGTGTAATTCTTCCCACACAACAGGCACCGTTCAACTCACGATGAGCTTCACGACACGCCAAGCCCCGAAGGCGCTGCAGCAATACTTTAGCTCCGCATGCAGCCTTGAAGCGCACAGCGCGGCCACCACAGTGCCGCCCCCCACAGCGCAGAGCAGATCGCACAGCAAGGCGAGTTCCCCAGCGGATCGCCGCCATCACCCTTACGCGCCGGCAGCATGGAAACGAGAAAGCAGTCAAGAGCGAACTCTGTCGTCATCGTCTTCCACGACGGCAGCGTGTTCGCAGAGCGCAGAGCGACCCAGAACAGCAGCATGCGCTGGTCAACCCCGTCCGCGCGACTCGATAGCACAGGCTGAAGACAAGCTCCAACCGCCCGCTGTCTTTTGCCAGAAAGTCGAGGAATGCCAGTCCCACCTCGACCTCACAGCAGAAGATCTCCGCGTGTTAGCGTCGATTCTTTGTGTGGACGAGGACGACCGCGCCGCGCGCGAGCCGCACGAGGAGCCGCACGTAGCGCCCTACGCAAGGCGCTGGTGATATCTGCTTCATCAAGCGAACGTATGCATATAACAGACTGTCATCACCTAATGAATCGACCCATAGAGCTACCTGCTTCATTGATTACGCACGATGACGCCGAGGTCGCACTTTGGACCTTGCTTGAGTGGCCGCCTATAGAATCCCACCAAGGGGTTGGTCAACAAGATTAGGATCTGCTTTGGTAGTCGATAGCTGTGCAATGTTGCTCAAAGTGGCTTTCGGGTGATTTGGTAGGAGCTGTGAGCAATAACACTGGCTGCTGTAGCGTCTTGCCAGTGTGTTGAAACCCAAGCTTTTCCTACTCCTCTACATGCTGCAGCCCAGCGGCTCAACCTTATATCTTCGCCGATTCTCAGGTAAATGATATCCTATGGTAAACGGTGACGCGGCGCGTACGTGGCGTCAGAAGAGCTATATTGCAGGATTTCTAGCGCGCATATCATGGCGGAGCAGTGGCTAAGACAGTGGCTCGAGCGAAACTCTGCTGATAGCAGGTGCATTTTGGATCGCGACAGAAATCCTAGATACAAAATCACAACCGGATTTCTCGGACAGCAAATAAATTCAAAACTGAATTCAGAACACCCAGTGTGGTGCTTGAAGGCTGTCAAGAGCACCACTCACCAAGTGCTCCACCTGATCGACAGAGTCGAGCCAACACTCGCCAGAGATCTAGTGCGCCTGACGTACGGCCGAATGGCTACAATCTTGACCGCGGCGGACCGGAGCCACGCATTGTTCCATGATTTAAGTCACTTTGCGATCGGACACACACACTGATCATATTGGCACTATTACCGACTGCATCAAGTGCGGTCGTGGTGGCGAGCGATCGCTCCTTGCACTAACTCATCAAAGAAAGGGAGTAGACGAGCGGACGCCAAATGACGCCATTAGTGCTGCGGTGTCCCCTCCTCTTTTTCATCCTCCTCCTCCTCACAGTTCCCAACTTGCCTTCCACCACGCAACCAATAAAGCACAACGCAGTCCCGAGCATGCAGACGATGTTTGTCGCCCAGCTCCCCAACGCGCAGGCCGCGCACCAGTACTACAACATTGCGCACGGCATTCAGGCTCGGAAGAACGACCCGCGCTGTGGATACCCGAGTAAGCGCTGCGAGAACCCGCGGGCGGTCAAACGTACCGGCGACCTCCACCGCTTCTGCGAGTACCACCGCCACCAAGCGAACGAGAACCAGCGCCGGCGTGAGCGGAGGCGACACGAGCAGCACACCCAGGAGATGCTGACGATGGAAGCGTACATGCAACAGCTGAACGAGCAGTACGATCTGCTCATTCAGGAAGAGGAGCACTCCCACATCGACGACCCGCAGCCCTCGGAGCTGCTCTCGAATCTTGACCTCGACGAGGAAGATCTACGCGTACTTGCGGCGGTGCTCTCGGTCGACGACGCTGACGATGACTCCGCATAAAAACTCGCAAGTGGGCACCCCCACTCGCTCCTTCCGCGGAGACAGCTTACAGTAGAGCTGGCGAGTGGTGCAGCAGCGCGTGTAGAATACTTACCAAGACAAGAAGAGCCCCCTGCATCATTAAGAGTTCAAGAATATGCTGGCAAAGAGGACTAAAAAGTAGATAAGCACATCACGTTGATCAAGCTTTCTCGTGACGTTCGAGTGCAAGTACTTCATCAGTTCTCGCTTGCATGTCATCATATACGCACATACCTCCTCATACGGAGCCTCGCCACTTAGCAGACACGAGCTGGTGCTAATGCGTAGAATCGTAAGAAAGCGGACTTTGGACCTTCGCCTCCTCCCTGGAAAGATTGCAGACCCCGCAAACGGCGCGAAGTATGCCTTTGCATCAGCGTGGTAGCCCCATGCTCGCCCGTCTGTGTGACTCGGCGCGATCTGATACGACTCCGCGTTTTGCTTACAAACTCTCTAATAAACGCCCGCCGAGCCATTTGTCTCAGGTCATGACTCTGCGCATCCTCTGCTGAGCCACATAAGTGGCTTAGCGACGTGTGGGTATGGCGACACGCTCTTCCTACCAAGTCATCGTCCTTGCGGTCGCCGTCACAGAGATTAAGTCTCTCATCTCGCGTGCACTTGACCGAGCGATGTCGGTCTGGACCGACACAACTTCTCTTCGTAACTGCTTCGCGATTTTGCTTTCAGTATCCTTATTCACGAGACCACGCCTGCCGACACATGCAGCTCCTTCTCGCCTTGCTTGAGTTCACGAGCAAGTCCGATGGCCGCTATAACAGCGCTCCTCGAACTGCCGCTGATTCACATTTACGTATATGAAGTGTTCACCATCGAGGTGAAGCAGCTTGCTGTTGGTTTTGCCCATTCGCGAATTATCGTTGTAGTAGCACTTTAGAGACTCTTGGCACCAATGGCGGCGAGTGCCTGGGATGTGCAGTAACACCATGATGAACCGTGGACATGGTATCACGACTGGTAAGGTCTATTGCGTTTGTAAGGAGGAGTGTGTCACACAGAGATTGGGGACGGTCTGCACGGTGACATCCAAACTGTGACTGTATTGGTGGAACTGGGCGGCGAAGCGAAAGGATGGCCAGTTGATCAGGTGTACGCATTCCATAGAGATGATGCACGCAGTACTTTGCGTTCATGCCTTCACAACGTCCGATCTGGAACACTCGAATTTGACGGAGAATTTGTGCGTTGCTGCGGATGCTCTAAGTAAAATCACCGATGGTGCCGGCGATAACAATGCCCAGACTCTGTCAGCTTCTTCTCAGATGACAACGTCAGACCAAACATGGCAAGACAATCGAGTAGGTGGTGCAAAACAAATCGCAGTTAGTTATGGATTACGTGGCGGTCCTGGTATGCAGACTATCGGATCGAGTATTTCAGCAGTCCATCGTCGACTCAATCATAGCGGCGAGAGCCTGGATGTCAGTGTCATCGAGATCCACTGGTAGCAGCAAATCCCAGAGGGCGTCTTTGTCGTCTTCGTCGTCGTCCATCGGACCCAGTGGGGATGAGAGCAGGGAGGAGCTGTCGCTAATGAGCGTGTCTATCCGGAGCTGATGGCGAGGGCAGAGTGTGGACTTCATGGTCTCGAGCTTCTTCTTCTGCTCGAGCTTGCGCTGATTCCTGTTCGCCTTGCTTCGGTGGAACTCGCAGAACTTGTGCAAGTCGCCGTCACGCTTCACGGACCGGTCGTTCGCACAGTACTTGCTCGGATACTGGCAGCGGTAGGAC
>JAASFZ010000673.1:0-13580 GCA_023334075.1 Globisporangium nunn | reverse complement strand
TTCGAAGAGCGGCAGTGTGAAGATCGCGAGTGCCGTCGGATCGATTCATGTTTTAAGATCGTGTGCTGAAGCCCAATAATCGTGAGTGCGCTCGACCACTCTTCTCGATCCTCAAGCCTCATCCTTGGCTCTGTGCAGATGCGAGGATATCGGCAGTCTCCAGACTAGCCGTATCCAAAGAAACCCCGCGCCACTCCCTAGCGAGCGAGCGAGCGAGCACGTGTGACGTTCTGGTGAGCGAGATCGATGTGAGCGAGCGCACTCCTATGCTGGGTCTTGTCTCCTTTGGGAGTCAAGACCCGGTCTGGGAGAGCCGTAGCCCGTGTGTCAGTCAGGTGCTAGGCTTCTAGTAGTTGTCGACTTAAAGGGTAATTCCACGGACTTAACGGGAAACCAATGGTGCCTACTGCCACCTCCTCCTCGTCGCCTGCCGTCACCGAGACGTTCCCGCCGCGCTTCGAGAGCTGGGAGGCGCTGGACGCGTACATCGCGGAGCTGGGCGCCAGCACGTACCAGGTGTTCCACCGGCGCTCGAGCATCTCGGTCGCGCAGCGCCACGCGGCGGTGGTGGAGAGCAGGCGTCGCCGCGGGCTGCCCGCTGGAGACCCGCGGCTCGAGCCAGCGGCCTTCCCGCCCGCCGAGTGGGGCGTGTACCAGCGCGTGTACCTCTGCACGTGCGGCTTTAAGAGCGCGCGCCGCGGCTCCGGCCAGCGCACGCACGCACAGGTGCGCGGCACGGGCTGCGCCGCCAAGATCACGGCCACCGTGCGCTTCGACCACGCGGCTGGCGCGCACTTCCTGCACGCGCAGCTGCGCGGCGCGCACAACCATCCGTGCGACCGCGAGCGCTACTTCTCGTACGCCGAAAACCGCCGCTTCGAGCCGGCGCTGCTGCGCGAGATGGCGGCGCTGCAGGCGCGCGGCGCCACAACTCGCGAGCTGCTCGACTTCGCCACGCGTTACGTGCGCAGCAAAACCGGTACGGATGCGGTCTATCGCATGACAGACGTACGCAACGCGCTGCGTCGCTACGCCCGCCAGCAAGGCGAGCAGGAGAACGATAGGGGTAGCTCGAGTAGCTCGGGCAACGATGCGGCGAGCGACGACGTGCAGGAGGAGACAGTAGCAGCAGAAACTGCGAGTGGAGAGCAGCGCCGCAATGACACCCAGCTCGCTTCGAGGAAGAGGAAGGCGGATGCAGTCGCGAGCGCCATTGGCAGCGGCGTGGTCTCGGTATCGGCGCTGCCGCAGCGCCAGCGGAAGGTGACGCTCTCGGAGATCGAGGTGACCTTAAACGCGCCATACTCGTATGCGCTCGCCGGTGACGAGGTGAGCGAGAGCGCGCGCGCGGCCTGTGTGACTTGTTAAAGTAGTATGACCGACTAGTGTGGGGGGACTGGTGCGAGCAGTTTGAGCTCGCGGACATCGCAGTGATGCAGCAGGTGCCGCACACCATTTCAGGGTTCGTATGCGAGGTCGTGCTGCTCTCGCCGACGTACAAGGCGGACGAAGTGGCGTTCGTTCTGCCGAGATTTGCGATCGCCGGCTGCGAGAACGCGGTCACCGAGGCAAGCCAAGCGAAGTCGTTGCCGCCAGCTGCGCTCGGCGTGAAGCTGACTGTGGAGATGCCGACGTCGGGGGAAAAGGTCGCCGCGCTCTTGACGGTGCAGCAATTGGCGACAATGACACGCTTTCATCTCGCTCGACAGCACTTGCTCGACGTGCGCAAGTCTCTCGAGTGGATCGCGGCGGCGCCGTATCCGTCGCGATGTCCCGCCGCGCCATTCGACGACATCTTCGACTACTCGAAGGAACTGGTGCGGAGATCGCTGCGGTCCACGCCGCTGACGAAAACAGTCGTGCGCGGACGCGTGAGCGACCCCGTCGCTGTGCTCGGGTTCACCGACACGGTGGTCGGTGCGAGCGTCGCCAAATTTGCGTCCGACGCGAACCTGGACCTCGAGTGCATGAAAGCGGTGCTGCTGCACCTGCACAGTCGGTTCTACGAGGAAGCGGGGATCATTTGCCCGACCTTCGTGCTCGAACCCGCGGGCTCGCTTACCCGTACGCGAAAGGCGAACACGTACGGCGCGTTCAAGACGAAGAAGCAGTGTGTGATGGGCGTGCTTCAGCTGAAGTCGCAGCGGTGGGGTGCGTTCTTCTTTGACTGCGGGCGGAGCAAGTGCTTTCTCTTCCAGTCGGGCGAGAGCGACTTCGAGGAGCATCGAGAGCGCGTGCAGGAGCTCCTGGGCGGGTTTAATGTGAGCGGCGTGGCGTTCGCGTGCTCGTCGTGTCCGACGTCTGCCCCCGTGGCTACGAGCGACACCGGCATCTTCGCGCTGCTCTTCCTCGAGCTCTTCGTGCTGAAGGTGTCGTGGGAGCAGATCCCGTTCGACACGCTCGAGTACTTTCGGGTGCGATACTTGATGCAAAGCATTCGCGTGCTGAGCAGCCAGGACATCCATGAGATGTCAGCCGTGTGAGTCAGTTGGCGCTTGTATATTAGAGATCTGGTGTGCATAACAAACCAGCATGAGGTTTCTTCTTCCACGCATGCGCTGATAGTGCCGCGCACTTGAACCATCACGCGGGTCATCGATCCTTTCTCCATACCAGCGCAGACAGCTCATTGACAACAAGAAGACTCGAGAGAGAAACTAGTGAGAAGACCAGACCGTGTTGAAGGACTGCTTTCGAGCCACTAGCCTACGCGCAAAATGCAACTTCATGCAAAAGCTTCCAACACGATCCGGGACTGAAGCGACCAAGCTCTTTCTCCACCGATACGATGGCGACGCGCTCAGCGCCCCCCCTGCACCACTACGCCAAGCCACTGAAGAGCATTCAGTGCCGAAGCGAGCAAACACAGGAAGAACACGCTTAGTCCTTGTAGACGACGCCCGTCACCTTGCCGAGCATCTTGAGACGGTTCGAGTCCATCACAGCGATACGGGCAAGACCCTGGCACTGCTCGAACGTGTCGAGGTAGAGGAGCGACGTCGGCTCGAACACGACCTCGGCCTGCTCGAACTGCGAGAGCTCCTCCGGGTTCTCCACCTTCTCGTTACCCGTCTTCTTCGACTGCTTCCAGTTGATCGCCGTCATGCGGCACGCCACACGGGCCGTGCGCGAGAAGATCACCGGGCAGTAGCCCTTCTTGAGGACACCCGGGTGCTCCTGCACGAACACCATCGCCGTGAACGTCTTCACCGCCTTCAGGATGCCCTGCTTCTCGATGTAGATGACGTCACCAACCGCGATCTTCTCGTCCTTGCCGATACCCTTGATCGACATGCCGACGTTCTCACCCGGACCAGCCTCCGAGAGCTGCTTGTGGTGCTGCTCAATCTGGAACATCTTCTTGCCGCGGATGCCCGACGGCGCGAAGCCCACAATGTCACCCGGGCGGACCGTACCCTGCTCAACGCGACCGCAGATAATCTGGCCAACACCCTTGATGTTGTAGATGTTCGAGATCGGGAGACGCAGCGGGGCGTCCGGCAGACGCTTGGGCGGCTTGATGAGCTTGTCGAGCGCGTCAAGGATCGTCCAGCCCTCAATCACCGTCGTCGGGTTGAGGTTCGCCTTCCAGCCCTTGTACCACGGAGCCTTCTCCGACTTGGTCACAAGGTTCTCGCCGTGGAAGCCCGAGTACGGGATCACCGGCACCTTCTTCGGCTTGAAGCCGATCGTCGTGATCATCTTCACGAACTCGTCCTTGATCTCGTTGAAACGAGTCTCCGACCAGTCGCACGAGTCCATCTTGTTCACGCCGACAATGATCTGCTCAATGCCGAGCAGGAAGAGGAGACGCGCGTGCTGGCGCGTCTGGCCCTCGTCCACACCGAGCTTCGGGTCCGCCTTGGCAATAGCCGCCTCGAAACCACCCTTCTCAGCCGGCACGAGGATGAGCGCGGCGTCAGCCGAGCCCGAACCCGTGATCATGTTCTTGATGTAGTCCTTGTGGCCCGGGGCGTCCACGATCGTGTAGTGGTAGTTCGGCGTGTAGAACTCCTTCGTGTTGCACTGGATCGTCACACCACGCTCACGCTCCTCCTTGCACGTGTCCATGTAGTACGCGAACGCGAACGACGACTTGCCCTTCGAGTCGGCCTCAGCCTGGAGCTTGGCCATCTCACGCTCGCCGATGCCGCCGAGCTTGAAGATCAGGTGGCCCGTCGTCGTGGACTTGCCGGCGTCGACGTGGCCGCACACCACGAGCGACAGGTGCTGCTTCTTGGTCTCCTCAGCCATCTTGATCTCTTGGTCTTCTCAAAACGGGAAATGAGCGCTCGCGTCGATCGAGCGCCCGAGCGCGGGGCCCAGCACCCAGCCACCAACGAGAGAAGAGCGGGGGGAAGGTGCTGGCGCCAGTGTCGCGTGCGGCGAATGCCAGCCATTCACGTGCGTCCCGCGTTTAAGCATGCCGAATTACGCAAACGGCCGCGATCTGTCCCGCGTTGGAGCCGGCCTCACCGCTCTGGGCGCACGGAATGCGAAATCTACGCGGCTGCTCAAAGCCTCGGGCTCAGCGAAAAGAACGCCAAGACCGCGCCGACGCGGACGCGGACGCCGACGCGAACGCCGACGCGGACGCCGAACCAGCGGTCCCGCCCGACGGACGCGCTCTCGCATTCCGAACGCCTTCAGCGCGCGGTCCTCGCACCTCGACCTTCGCTGCAACGCGCGTCGCGCATGCGTTCGTCACCTTGCTTCAACACGGTCTCAGAGAGTTGCGCGGCATTGCCGACCTGTCCTTTCGGTCTCTCGCACGCACGCACGCACGCACTGCCGGTCAACTTCGCAGAGTGCACGAGAGACGATGAACTTCGAGTCAACAACCAGGTTCATCTGCTCGGATCTATTCGCTTCCGTGAAGTTGCTCTAGCTCGGAAGGCGCTTGCGAGTGGCGTGCTGTACATGCCGTTGCACATACCTCGCGGCTCGCGATATGCATCGCCAGAGACATTCGCGCTTCGTGGCGTAACGTGACGTGACGTGACCTTCTTCGACCTCCTCTGCTAAAGCGCGTCGGCAGGCACACGCACGAGCGAGTCGCGGTGCCAGCTCGTGAGGTACAAGTACTCGCCGAGCCGGTGCGCGCTCGAGATCCACGGCGCGGTGCCCAGCCTCTCCTCGTACACGCGGATCACGTCGCCGCTCTCCAGATCCACCGTCGCGAACACCGAACGCAGCTTCAGGTACTGCAGCGTCACCCACTCGGGCAGTAGCGCCAGCACCTTGCGCATCTTGACCGACCGCATGACAAAGTCGTCGACCGCCGACTGCGGCGCGAACAGCCCCACGAAGAGCACATCTTTCTCTTCCCCGGCCGCGCCGACCGAGCCGATCGCCAGGCCGCTCGGCTCGCCTGGCGTGTACGCAAAGTCCGCGAGCGACTGGGACGCGAACGTGTACTTTACGATCTTATGCTGCGTCGTGAGCGCCACGAGCAGCGCGCTGTCGCCGTCCACGAGCGCGAGCCCATTCGGGAACGCCAGGTCGTCCGCGAGCACGGCGACCTCGCCCGTGCGCGGGCTGAAGTGCAGCACCTGTCCGTCGTCCACCGCGCCCTCGAGGAACGCGAGCACGAGCTGGTCGCGCGCGAACCTGCGCGCCGAGCGCGAGACGAACACGTCGCCGCGCGCCGAGACCGCGAGCGCGCTCACAAAGTGAAGCGCGTTGTCCTTGGCCGCGCGCACGTTGTTGAAGAGCAGCGTCTTGTGCCCGCGCGCGTCCAGCAAGTACACGCCCCGGAAGGCGTCAGCCGCGAGCAGCACCTGTTCGTCCGGGAAGAGCGCTGCCTGCGGGATGCGCTCCACGAAGCGCTGTAGGAAGCGCGCGGGCGCGAACGCGAGCCCCACGGTGCGTCCGCAGCGCCACGTCGTCTCGCGCGACGCGTCTGCGCGCCCGCACTCGGGCAGGTCGCGACCCGTGCGCGCGAACTCGTGCAGCGTCGGCGGCTCGCGCTCGTGGTCGTGGTCGCCGGCGGCCTTGAACCACGCGAGGCGGCCGTCCGCGAATCCCACGAACGCGCGGCCGTCCGCCGCCAGCGCCAGTGCCTGCGGCGCGGGCGTCGCGGCGTCGGGGAAGAGCGTGTGCGCGCGCGCGAAGAGCTGCGAGTGGCCGCCGCCGCCGCGAGCCGCGAAGCGCGTCTCCTGGGCGACGGTGCGCAGCTCGAACTGCGGCTCGCGCGCGCGCGGCTCGACGGGCGCAGGGTACTGGTCGAGCGCCGACGAGAGCAGCGCCGTGAAGAACGCGACGACGAGCACGTTCACGGACACGACGTCGCCCAGCGCCACCATGTCGGACTGGCTTGGGAGGTGCGGAATGAGGTGATTTCGCCTTTTAACTGCCGCCGGCCCTACCTGGAGCCTCCCCTATTTGTAACACCTGGCGAGGCTGCGCTTCGCGGCTGCCTCGACCAGCTCAACGAAGATCAAGCTCCTGAACAAGACGCTTCGCGGGCCGTCGACGCCTTTAGGAAGACATGCCGCCCGCCCTACTCACTACACTCCCGCTTGCTCGTCGCGCGCCAGCAGCCGCCCGAGGAGCGTCTCCAAGAGCGCGTCGCGCTTCCGTTCTCGCTCCTCCCGCGCGTGCTCTCGTCGCTCCTGCTCGCGGTGCCGCTCGAGCCGCTCTTGGCGCCGCTGCTCCTCTCGCCGGCGCTCCTCCGCATCCCGCTCGCGCCGGTACTGCATTTCGCGGGCAGCGGCGCGCTCTTCCATCTCAAGGATGAGGCGCGCAAAGTCACTCGGAACATTGCTGCTGCTGTTGCCGCCGCCGCCGCTCTCAATCTGCTCCACGAGCCGGTCGATCGTGCTGCGCAGCTGTGCCAGCGCAGAGAGCGCGCCGACCGCGTCCGAGGCGCCCACCGCTCGACTCGGAGTCACCTCCGCTCGCCGAGCGGACGTGTATAGTGTGGGCGTCGCGTCCGTCCCCGGTCTGGCGCTGACCTCTCGGGACGGTCGGGCAATCAACGGCGTGCTCGGGGATTCGTTGCTCTCGTGCAGCGATGGCGCCGATGGGACCGGCGGGACGCTGACCTCACGGACGCTCTCTCTCGTCTCCCGGTAGTCATCCTCGTCCTCGTTGTCGTTGTCATCGTCGTCGTAGGCGGCGGCGGCGCTGGAAGAGCGAAGCGCCGCCTCTCCGCGCGCGCGCTCCTTGATGAGCCGGTGCACGCGCTTGGCGCGCGCGACCTCCGGCCCCCAGAGCGCCTCGCCGGCAGCACGCCCGCCTCTGCGCAGCAGAGAGAACTTGCGGCGGATGCAGCCGGCTTCTCGCGGCGCGAACGTTGGCGGCGCGGCATTCGTGTACGCGGCGTGCACCGCCGCCCACCCGCTGGCGTTGCCCGGCAGCACCTCCTCGACGATGCCCAGAAGCGCGCTCAGCTCCTCCTGCGTCCAGTTCTTCCCGCGGTTCCTTGTGCCAGGCATTTTGTGCAGCAGGTGACGTGCTATTGCAGCGATTGTATCGGGTTGGCTTGGTTTTTGCGAGCATTTGCGACCCAGATGCTCACATTAACCCATTGGGGTCCACGACACAGCACGTGTCACAAATGCGTTTGTGACATGTGAACACCCATGACACATCCTGCTCTCCAAAGACTTTTTGCCCAGCGACGAGGTCGTGCTGCACAAGCGCGTGCGGCACAACGACGACTTGGACCAGTACCGACGGAGCTGCGCAACAATTTCACGGTTCTTCAGACACTGGGTTATATCCCGGTGAAAGAGCGCACTCGCTCGCATGCATCGACCGATCTCGTCCAGAAAGCCACACGCTCTCACCGAGCTCGCGGGCGCAAAAATCTGCAGCATCATGATGAGCTTGTGGGAGGACTTGTGCGGAGCTTGCAGCTTGAATTGCTGGAGCTGGTGACTGATGGTGGTGGTGGTGGAGGGCAAATGACGAAACGACTGGAAGAGAGAGAGCTGCTGTTGATGCTGTCGCCACCGCTTGTCCTTAGACAAGGAGCAGGCGCTTGTACCATGAGCGATGCTGTCGGGATTCCGATCAGCTGATGCACGAGCTCCGTCTTGGCGGACTCCGCTGGAGCTTCGTGCGCAGAAGCTGCTGAAAAGGCCGCAACGAGGCGCTCTCGAGCACGCTCAGACTACCGAGACTACTGGTGAGTGCGCGCGTCAATCTTAGTCATCGCACCAGCTGTGTGGATCGCTTCACAACCAGAATGCAACTCGGAGCGAGCAAACCACCGGAGATCCTGACTGCGGTGACTGGGTAGGGTGGAGCTCACTGAGAACTACGGACCTGGTATCGTGCAGCCGTGTTTCGCGAGAAATGCGGCGTTTTGGTGCCTCGAGAGTACATCGCTCGCTCGTCTGTCGAGCAGAGTTGAGGGCTGAGATGGCCATCAACACGCTGGCTTGACAAAGCGCCTGTCGAGCAATTCGGCCCTCGAGATTGGACTTGAACAAGTCAAAGTCACGATGACTCGCCTGCGAAGTCGGAACGTCCGACGCAGCGAGTGTAGCGTTCGTTCGTTTGTTTGTTTGTTTGTTGTTTTTCGATGGAGACGAGCCTTCGCTCGTGCGTCGTGCGTGGCGCGGAGCGTTCAGTGTTCAGTGTTGAGTGTGGTTGAGGCGAGGCGACTCGGCTCGACTTGAAACGGATCGCTGTGTACAAGCAAGCGCTCTGCACGAGATCTGTCATGGCAGGAGTGAGAGCAGTGCGCAGCGCCATCGGTGCCCGTCTTTCTCGACCACTTCCATGACTTCCATGACCACATGCGCTCAAACTCTTGGCGACCAGCGAGCATGCATCTCGCCAGCTCGCCATCTCTCCCTTCAACCAGGAATCGGAACCTTTGGTCACAAGTGTCGTCACTCGCCAGACAGTCCAGCGTGCTGGCGTCACTCGTTCTCGGTCTTTTTGCCCATCTCGGTCTCGCTCGTTCGTGCAAACCCCGCCATTCTCCGAAAGTGCATGACGGAGTTTGCAAGAACGAGCGAGCCATACGGACAAGTTGTCTTGCTCACTAGCTCGCGCACGTGCATGGAGTGCGGAAAGAATGGATCGATAGATGATGGTCAACAGTCACAAGTGCAGCCAGCACGCATGATGAACACACACACATACACACACACGCGTGCACGGATCGAGCGACAAGCAACGAAGAACATCAGCAACAACAACAGCAGCAGTGGCCAGATAAATAAGAGTTCGTGTTTCGACAAAAGACACTGGCACTTGTGGGTGTGGAAGAGGTAGAGAGCACGCTCCTTGTTGTATGCTAAGCGCTCCATGCTGGAAGAAGAAGACAGCGACCGCGCCTCGAGACTTGGCTAACTGGCTGGTTGCATGTGTCTCTGGGGAGAGGGGAGGGAGGGGGAGTCTTCGAGACGAGATTGAGGTCGTCGACAGCTTCGCCTTGTGTGTGTGTGTGTGTGTGGCGAGCACGACAGCAACGAGGAACCGATGCTTTCCGCTCCGCCCCATCAGTCCGACAGCCGCCGCTCGTACACGAATGACGACTCGGACGCTGACAGCCGGAGCTGATTCTCCGACGTCGGCGCCTCGTAGCACGAGAGACTCACATACCCGAGCTCAAGTGACTGCGGGTTCTTGCCGATGAACTTCTTGAAGGCCGCCGCCGCCGACAGTACCGGGTGCGTCGAGATGTGCTGTAGCAGTACCTGTAGGCGCTCCGCGCGCTGGTTCAGCGCCTTCTCTGGTGACACAAAGAGCTGGAAGACCGAGTAGAGTCCGTGGTGCGGCAGCGGCGGGAGCACCTCCCACTCCTCGTAGCCCTGCAGCCCGTCGTGGAGCTCTTTGAAGTCTGTGAAGCGCCGCCGGATCACGTACGTGTTCCACTCGTCCGAGCCCACGTCCACCTTGAACATCCACGTGCCCTTGCTGTTCTTGCTCACGCCCGAAATCGTCACGCGCCGCCGCATGTCCTCCGCGTCGCCCGCCGAGAACGGTCGCGTGCGCACGGGCGGCACGATGCGCTCCAGCAGCGCGCCCGACTCGGAGTAGCTCTTGAAGCGTCGCACACGCTTCCCGCGCAGCGCCGGCGGCGTCGACATCGCCAGCAACGTCACGTTGCTTGTCTCGTTCTGGGAGGTGGTGTCGATGCTGGGGGCGGACCCGTGTCGCGCGCTGTCGCTGGCCGAGCGCCCGACGAGCGCGCGCATGCTGGCGGGACGCGCCATGCGCTGTCTCCGGCGCGAATCTGACCCCGTTGGCGTTGTTGTGATGGCGTCGACCCCGCTGTCGGTTGTGTGCTTCAAGTCGGTGGTCGACACCTCCCGCGGCGCGTACGAGTGGATCATCATCCTGCTGCTTGTTGTGGTGTGCGGTGTGTTCTGGCGGATGGGTGGATGGGTGTGTGTGTGGGGGGGGGTCCTTCTCTATTGGAAAGGAGGAGGATCGAGCTCGCTACTTGTGTGCTTGGTGGGATTTTCTCTACTGAGCCCTTCCTTTGCTTCGCGCTTGGCCACACACACACACACACACACCAACATGCACACACACACACTCACCTGCACCGAGCGCCACTTCTTCCGTGGCGATACAAAGCGCAAGAGTAGAGAAGAGAAAGGGGGGAGCAGAGGGAGAAGAGGCGAGGAGAGGGAGGATGGGCATGTGCATCTCCCCTCGAGTCGGGAAGGTTGATTCTTGCGGCTTATCCACCCGCTCGATTCAATCAAGTGTCGAGGGGGATGTAGCCATCTACACGGTTCAAGTGCGTATCAAATATTACAGTGAACTATTTTCGAGAGGATCAAGATGGACAGTGCTCCTGTCTTCCCGCGTTTTTTCTAGCCCACTATCAGCTGTATTGAGCGACAACAAAACAAACCGAAAACATTCGTAGCCTCGCACAACATGCACTCACTCGGGTTTAGAGCAAAAGATCGATCACCTTGCTTCTGGCGACGTCGACATGGATGCCACCGTGCACAAACACACGCGGCGGCAGCGGCGGCGGCTGCGGCAGTAACAGCATGCGCGCATTTGCAAGAGTGCCACGAACTCGAAACCCGCAGAGCCAGCCGCCAGGGCAGCGCACGAAGTGGGTGACGGAGCAGCAGGACCTCGTAGCCAACCAATCCCCAGCGCCGCTGCTCCTGCGCTGCCCGCCATCCTCCCTCCCCTCTCCACTCTCAAAAGATCTCGTCCACATCTCCCCCCGAAAGCAACAGCAAAAAGCAACAGCATCCACCAAACATGTCTTTCCCAACTCCACACAAACACACCGAGCCACGAATAAGAATCGTATGCAAGACCGACAATGCATGGCCGACATGTTCGCTTGACGTGAAGCCCCTTCGCATTCGCGGCGCGTCGTGCGCCGAGTCTTTGATCTGAACGAAGGGCAGCCTCGAGTTGAGACTCGAGGAAATCCGTGCCGACACCACACCCACACATGGCTCCAGAGTCTCGTGAAAAATCTCTCGATCACTCAGAAGCGAGACCGTGTCGCACAGTGCTTGCAAGCAGCCATTTCGCGTGAAGCGTGGCGCGGAGACGCGCACAGAGAGACACTCCCCGCACGGTATCAGTCGTCGCAACAGCGTGTGGTAATCGAGGCTCGCTCAATGTTGCAGAGATGCTTGGCGTCCACTATGGCAAAAGTTCACATGGCTTCACGTTCGGTCCTGCTTTGCGAGTTCAGATACTGTAGTCGGTCGAGACGTCTCCTTCTTCTAAGCGACGCGCTGCTTGTATCCTAGATCGCTGGCTGCTCGCTTGCCTACTCACCATTTCCTCGCACGAAGATCGAGTTTCAGGCAGGAGGGCTCTTGCCGATACTGTCGGCACGAGCGCCCTCAAGCGACCACTCCGTTCCGTCACTCGCGCGCGGCGCGCAGGTGTGCGAGGAGACCTGCACCGTCTCCGAGGCGCACAAATTCAATATCGTTCGCGTGTTCCCTCCCGATCTCGTGACTGATCGCTTGACCTTCACGGCAACGTGCCACTTGCTTGGTCAACCTGCCTCCACGCGCCCAGACACGTCGAAGCCGCTGCACAGGGCTCCTCCTAATCGTTCGACGCATGTCACTACTCGGGATCCTCCTTGGGTCACTGCACGTCTCAAAGCGCGAGGCAGAGGCGATATCTGACTGACGAGACACACGGCGCCGCTGCAGCTCTTGCTGATGATGATGTCGGCAACGATTACGATTGTTGCGCTCCTCCGTCTGTAGGCAAGCGACCCCGATTATCTTGACAAAGGTGGAGTTCTCACGAGTCGAGATGCAAAGCGGAGTCTGACCGCTGAAACACGAACTCGCAACGGTCTTCGTCGTGTCTGGATGTGTTCACGCAACCGTTGTTCTTATGCACACACGTCCTCCGCCGCGTGTTCGAGCTCGATGTGAGCTCGGTATTGGCAACAACAACAGCAACCTACGGACCCCTCCCCCCTGCTATCTTTTGGGCGCACACGTCGGCAAGTGGAACCACGCATGGTTCTGGTGATTCTTGACGTTTCAGAGTCTCGCGCTCGCATTTGTAGGCCTGGCACTTGGTAGAGTTCGAACAAGAAACACGCCGGTGTTTCACTTTGCTCACACCTTGTGCTGCTTCCACAAGACGCAGACTGGAGAAGAGAAGGCTTCGACATCGCCCTGGGTCCGTACGACCAGTCTCGTGCTGACATCACTTCTGTGGGTACGCGGAACGGCCGAACGATGCGCTGTAATCTAGTTGTAACTCTTGCTTCGCTAGCTCCGTACTCCCTGTGCCGTGGTCACAACAGATCACGTTCGAGTTTGTGTTTGGTATCTTGGTCTTTCGCGGTGCGTGCGAACCCGCGAGCAAGTGCGTTGTCATGTTCTGGTGATTTGAGGCGGCTGGCTGATTGTCAAACCTGTGACGAATGTCCGTGCTGTTTGTGTTTGTTGACAGCGTTTCTCGCGCTTACGAGGTCCACGACACTCGAGATCGGCTCGACGTCCGAGGAAGAGCTCGTCTACTTGAAAGGCTTCCGCGAGTGCGACCTGCCCTTCCGTAGCGGCGCGTTCAACAACCTTGTGGTGTTTTGCTGCCAACGACGAGCAGCAACCGGATCGGACAAGAGAACTAGAACTGACTGCAGCCCGTGGCAGCCGCGTCGATGGCAGCTCCCACAGTACAATGAGCGTGATTCCGAGTCCATTTGCAGTGGCCTGCGGGTGAACAAATACTACAGCTACTGTCGATCTAGAGCTGTGTGCGTGATGACATCGGCAGATACCAAGAAGTGTCGTGCGAGAGTGGATTGGAGCAAGTACGAGTTGATCGCAGTTCCACAGAACGAAGTAGAACGAATGTGTTCCGCGTGTAAACAGTGCTCGCGATCTTCAGGCTCGCTTCAGCTTGTGTTCACCGTGTTGCCTTGACCATACCATTATCAACTGCTGGCACTGCGAATGTCCTACTGGTCGCTATGCCTGAATATGTGGATGTGGCTGGCGACGTCTTCCCGCAACGCGTACGCTGCGAGTCTTTCCAGCCACTTTGTCAGTCGACGTGGCTTGCACTACTGACCTCGCCGAAATGCTCGCAGCCGTCTCGTTCCGTGCTTTCCCTTTAGTCCGCTCTTGAGCAGCTCTAGCATGTTCCGCGCT
>JAASFZ010000672.1:0-13582 GCA_023334075.1 Globisporangium nunn | reverse complement strand
CGGACAAGAAGGTCGTTCTCAAGTGCACCAGGAACGTCTTGCGCTGTACCAACAGTGGATGCAAGACCAACTTCTGGAACAGGGACGTCAACGCCGCGCGAAATATGCTGGAGCTGCTCAAGAGCGGACTGAAGGGGAAGCACGGAGCGAGACGGCTGAGAGCATTTCGGCGAGGTCAGTAGTGCAAGCCACGTAGACTGACAAAGTGGCTGGAAAGACCTGCAACATTCGTGTTGCGGGAACGCGTCGCCAGCCACATTCATATATTCAGGCATAGCGACCAGTTGGACATTTGCAGTGTCAGCAGTTGAATAGGAAGACGGGTCAACAGCACACATGGACATTTGCATTCTTTCTTTCAAAATTGGAAAGCTAGAAGAGCTTCTTGGCAAAGCTCACCCTCTTCTTCTCCGGGAGTCCATCAAGCTGCGGGCGGCGAGATACCGGCGCCTTCCCAGCCGCGATGTTCGGCGACTCGCGGTAGCTGCGCATTGTCGACACACGCGTGCCGCGCTCCCCGCCGCGGCGAGACGATGATGGGCCGCCGCCGGAACTGGCCGGCCGCGTCCGTGGAGAGTGTGCACGCACAAAGTCCCGCACGACCTGATCGAGATGCGGGTTCTGCTTCTGAAGGAACGGATCTTCCGTCGAGATCGCGCGGATGCTGTCCGTCGGCTCGAACCGGAACTTCTTCTCCCACTTCTTGTGCTTCTTGAGGATCTGGTGTGCCGTGCTGCCTTGAATGCGATCCTGTGCGGGCAAGCAACGATATGTCAGGCAACCCCGTCAATGTAAGCAGATCGAACAACACACGAGTGTACCTTCTCCAGCGTGTTGAGGATGTCAATTGCGATCGCGCGAAGCAGCTGCGGCTCTTTCACAGTGCCCAGCGACTCTGGATTTTCAAGGATGTTGAGCAAATATCCAAACAGATCCAATCGACTTGCTGTGAAGACGATCCCGCTCGACGCGTCGCGGTCACCGTGCTCAGGATACAGCTGGACAATTCGGCGCATGATCTCCAGCACATATGCACTCTCGTAGTGCAGTGCTCCGCGCTTGAACGGGTTGATCGCCGACATCAGACACGTTAGCGCCGTCGAGACAAGCGGCTGCAGCGCAGCCACACACTTTCTCGACAGCGTGAACACGCGCAGCACGCGGACGATGTTCACGACGCAGGGTTCCGCGGACTGGTGGCGTACTGCCTCGTTGAGGAAGTTGCAGCAGTACTCTGGGAACTTTAGGCTTGCCACTTCCTCAAGCACCCACGGATTCACCTGTTGTAATAACGAGCAAGCCCACGTCAGTCTTCTTGCACTCAAAACACATGGAATTCCTCTCGGCGCTTATCGTACATACCTGGACAGCGCAAACCAGACACGAGGTCGCAAGGTCAAGCAACTCGAACCCGCGCTGAGCAGTCGCGTCGTCGTCCGGACTCATCGTCTGGCGCAGTGCCGATGTAATGTGCGCGAGCTCTCGAATGAGAATCTCAAACTCTTCCCAGAGACACGTCACAAAAAATCTAAAGTGGGGCAAATACCACCAAGGGGTGAGTTGAGAGAGAGATACAGCCACCTCGCGTACATCCTGGATACGTACAGAGGATCACGGAGCTCGAATGTCGGGTTCTTCAAGTACAGCGGAAGGTGGATGTTCCCTGCGATCGGATACGGGCTGATGCTAAAGTAGTCCACGACGAACTTGTCGGCAATCGAAGCAGTGGCTGCCGCGTGCTCGCACTCGCGCTCACTCTCACTCTCCGAAAGCGATGGAGATGAATAGTACAAGTTCAAAAAGCTTGTCACGTGATCTTTCAGGAAGCTGCGGAACTCAGCGTTCCAGACGAGCTCGGGGTTCTCGTGATCGCTCTGACAGACAGATACACCACAGGCGTCAGTATTGCTCCTATGCACTTTTGAAAGCTCTTCGTCACCGCTCAATCTTACCTCCAAGTACTCGATGAAAGTCTCTGGGTGCTCCACCAGTTCGTGCACTATCGTCGCCGGGAAAATGTTGATCAAGGCATCCTCCGCTTTCTTGCCGAGCAGAGCACCGCTCTTCCCGATCTCAGAGAGAATGTGCACGCATGGCTGCCGGAGATGATGCGCATCCGCAAAGTCCTCTTCCGTGATAAAGTCCTCGATGAGCAGCATCCATGCAATAAACTCGATGTAGCATCCAGATTGAAGTATCTCCGAGACAAACTCCGACCGAGCGCCGTGTGCACACAGGTTTCGGATGATCCCCAGAGCATCAGCACCGACTGGCTTGCTCAAGTGCACGATCTCGATCAGGATGTCGCAGATTCCGAGTTCCACCGACGCTTTTCCGAACGTGTCGACGCATGAGAGCGACTCGAGAATCGCGAGACAATGGTCGCGACTTGGCTGGTACAAATCGAGTGGGAACACGATACTTTTTTCTGAACCACTCGCTTCGTGAACCTCGTTATCTGGCGGGAAGAGAAGACGCAAGATCATCTTGATCAGCCCAACATCCGCGACGATGTTTTGCACAACGAATGCTGGGACGACGAAGCTGATCACAGCCAAGCATTCGAGCGCAGTGACCCGATAGCTCGTCTGCAGCTGCTCTCTCTCAATCGCCCAACCGTAGTACGGTAATGGCGTCTCGCCGTTCAAGTATCCTTCTTGGCCCTCCGGGTGCGAGAGCTCCCCATTATCGATGAACGCGAACAGCTCCTTGAAAAATAACTTTGTCAGCCCAAGCTCTGGAACTGGCGCTGCAACCGACCTCTCCTTGATGACCATGAAACTGGACATCAGTGTCTCGATGTACAGACCGCCAACGTTAAACGTCTCCTTCAGATGCTCGAACCGGAACCGAATCGCGTCCAAATAGTCTTCATGCGCATCAAGTGTTGGCTCGAATGCCGCGCGAGGAGTCACGAAAGCGCGCAGTTCTCGCCGCATCGCCGCGTTCCAAAAGAGCGTATACGACTCGCAATTCGAATGGAAAATCTTGAGGTACTCGTGGTGGCTGTTCAGCTCGAGGAGTGCGGCGAGGTTCGGCGTCAGCAGAGCGCCAGCCACGGCTCTCACACGCGCGTGCTTCGGCGAGCACAGGTCACTTCCATCTGGAAAGATACCACCGAGTCGGCAAATTGCGCGCACCGCCATGATCGCGAGCAGGTTGTGAACCTCCTCTTCGACTGTCGAGTAGCCCTCGCGCGAGTACGCGGCACTTTGCAGTCTCGCACGAACTGTGGTGTCATCGATGTCAGCGTTGTACTTGAAACACAGTGTGATGAGCTGGTACAAGATGCCTCGTTGCAGCAGCAGATCTTGATTTTGTTCCACCACACACATCCGCGATATGCCTGCGTGCAGCGACGATCACAGCCAGCCAGCCGGGGTTAGTGCGTATCAATATGTCACACAACGGCCACCATCAATCGCATTGTGCAGTCTACCTTCGAGAACTTGCTGGGCGATCTTGGTCAAGAAGAACGACTGCTTGCGCGAGTGGTTCCACACCCACAGGAGTCGGACCATGTCGACAATCAACGTTGTCGACTCCGATACCCACACGCGACCGCGAGGCGACGCCAGCAAACCAGTGACGGTCTGCATAATGTACAGGCAGATCTCGACAACCTCAACGTTGTCGTCCACCGCATCTTCAGCGATGATGCCAACACAGTAATTCACGACTTTCTCGAGAGACCTGAGCGCAGGATCGTCCAGCAGCAGATCTCCGTTGTACGCTGAGACAGCGCATGTCTGTTGAAGCAGCTGGGCTGCAAGCAGTGAAATCTTCGCTCGCTGCTCAAGAGTTGTGTATGGAGGCGGCGCGCCCTCGGCTGAGCAGTGCGACAGCAGCAGCGACAGCAAGAGGTCGTAGCAGTCGAACTTATAAGAGTTCAGCTCGTCTGGGTATCGGTTGCACATGTGCACAAACGTCTTCAGTAGCAGCAGGAGGTTGACTGGATCGTGTCCCTTTGAAAGCAAGCTTGGACGGGGGCACGTCAGCACCCAGTGCGCTTCCTTGAGACTCTCGAGTCTGCACCAGCACATCAGTCACACTCAGTGGTGATCATCACACCCTTCAGTACACTCAGCGATCAATCTCACCTCTGGTCGTAGTCCGCCGAGGGTAGCAATTCTGACTCCAGTTCCATCGCCCTCTGCCGGAAGCCCTCGCGAATAACGGACACTCGTTCAAGGTTAATGTCTGGGTCCAGACCCAAGTGCTTTGCCGCCTGCGCCGCATCGAATCGCGCATTTCTCCGTCCAATTTCAGCGCGCCACTTGGAGGACAACTGATGCATGAACTCGAGCGGGGCTTTCACAGGATAATCCTCCTGCGCGCAGAACCTGCCGAGGTACACGCCGGCGCACCACAGATCATCTTCTAGCTCACTGAATGCCATCGGAGCCATGTGGCAAAATTTCCACTCGCTTGTGACATCTTCTTCCAGCACCGTGATGAATTCTTGAAGGTGAGCGAGACAACTGTCCTGAAGACGCCGTCGCATTCGTTGATTCCAAACGACCGATGGCGAGTAGATTTCGCCACAAAACACCTCACTAAACTCGCGCGCAGACACAGCTGAGAGATGCTCGACCATAGCGTCTGGCAGGATTTCGGTGAGCGCACTCCTTCCGCCAAAACCGCTCTGATACAGATGCGTTGACTGCAAAAGCCCAGCGATCGCATCAAAGCTTCCCGAGTTTGTGACGAACACCATGAAGAACAAGCCCCAGAAAAACAGCGATGACCGATTCGCGGCCCGCTCATCCAGTGACCGCGTGATCGAGAGATCGTCCGAGTACAGCAGCTCGAGAAGCACACCGACCTTGTGACATAGCTGCGGTGCTTCGTGGCGTAGAAGAAGCGAAATGATCTTGCGCGTGTGGCCCCACAGCAAGCACTTAGCTTGCGGAGCAGGGAAGAGACCACCAGCTCCAGTCTCAGCATTTGTGGTCGCGTTCGGGTGCTTGAGAAGCGAGTTACTGCGTGCCGCAGCGAGGAGAATATTGACGGCGTCGTGAGCCATCTGAAGTGGACTAATGCTGCCGTTGATACCGATCTCCCAGCGAAGTTGCATGTTCTCCATCAGCTTCGTTCGGGACACGGAGTGCTGCGAGACGGGATCGTCACGGCGTCGGACCCAGAACTGGTTCAGACCCTTCGTCTTGCTGCGTGCCTGCTCGTCTTTGAGGTCATCTACGGAGAGCGGTCCAAAAGTATCGCCATCGAAGCTCTCCAATATCCAGAGCTTCTCCGAGTCCATGAACTTCGTATCTCTGCTCAACGTGTGCGCCATCTGCAACATTTTCACAACCGTCTCGACACTGCTCTCGTGCAGCGCGAATCGCTTCGCGTTCGGTTCATGAAGACAGAGTGCTCGCAAGACTTGACGAAGTCCTTCTAGAATCGAAGCATGCTTCGTCTCAGTCATGAGCGTTGTGAGGTAATCGATCTCCTCGAAGTCCGTCGCATCCGTTGGGCTGGCGTGCGCGGCGCTGACGATCGCCAAGCTCTTGATGCACAAGAGTGAGAGTTCCAGGTCGTTCCGATATTCAGCTCGAATGTTCTCGCGAAGAATCCTCCGGTACAAAGAGGCAATAGCCGATTTGGGGTCGCGTACTGGCACATCCTCTCGTGGGAGGGCAAAAAAGCGATCTTCATCATCGGACTGATTTCGATCGCCCGATAGAGAGGTGCTGGACATGAGGTTGCTCAAAATGCGAACGTAGCAGCCTCCAATCACCAGTTCGCTTGCAAGGGAAGCGTAGTGGACCTGGAAATCTTCGCAGTTCCAAAGCGCCTTCCCATTTCCGTGACTGACCTGGTACTTGGCAAAGCGCTCGTTCTCCGAGAACAGTGCGTGTCGAAGCTCGTCTCGAGTCGCTTGGTTCCAAATCAAATCCACTTGCTCGTGATCCCGACTCAGCATGAAAAAGAGCAGCCGAAAGTTCTCCTGTCGCCGGCTCAGCATTACAGACTGTGACGTACTCGCTTTCAGGGCTTTGTTTGGGTGCCGAGTCATCAACTTCTCCGGCTTGGATTTGAGGAGCGACCCAGAGATGAATCCGAGCGCGATATCGCGTTTCCGGACTCTTGGCGCGCCATTGGCTCCAGCAAAGTGTGATCGGCCAGAGCTGCCATTACGAGTCTTCGTTGTCGCGGACGTGGAGCTTTGCAGCTTCTGCAGCATTCGCGCTTTCGTGTGGTCGTTTTCGATCTGCGTGTGATGCTGCGACTCGCGGACGGTCGCACTGATCCAGGAGACGGACGATCGGGAAGAATCCGACAGCGAAGACCGAGAGTGCGACGCCGATTGACGGCGCGGACCTGCGTGGAGCAGCGATGGGCTGAGGCTCAGATCGCCAGCTGACACAGATCGCGCATGCACACCCCGAGTGTGCGGTCCATCCGAGTCGGAAAACCGCAGCTCGTCTGCTACCCCAAACGACTCTTCCGGATTCGTAGAGTCACTCAGAAGCGACAATCTGTTGTCTTCGGTGAGATCATGGAGGGTGTCGCGCTCAAGCTCCATTGCTTTCAGCTCAAGCTTGTCCAGCTCTTCGAGCTCGCTCGCTGACACCGCTGGCTCGCTCAAGAAAGGGAGGAACCCAGCCGGGATCATCCGCATCAACAGCCGCTTCGACGGAGCGTGGTGACTCATCCAAAGCGAAATCAGATATCGGCTCACGCATCGTTGGTCATACGACGGATCGAAGATTGCTTGGAAGAAATGGCGCAGCACAATGCCTTCGACGAGTGCGGCATCGCGGATTTGCGTCGCTACCGCCGGATCACACTCTTCCAACGTTGTTTTGAGAAGCAGTGTGCCTACAGATGGATTGAAAAGAAATCAATAAGTGCCACCACGTGCATCCACGCAAACATTCGACCACACACGTACAAGCTTCGACGGTCGTGGCGCAGCGGGACTGGAAAAGCACTTTGAGAAGCGTACTGTAGCGCTTCGCGACCTCCCCCACGAGCGTTTGGAACTCTGCAGCGGTTGTCGTGGATTTTCGCGAGCACAGACACCCTTCGAGAGTCTGCAGCAAGCCCATGATGACAAGTGGTCCCACTCGGCGTGCACCAGTGGCTCCGCTGTTCTCTCCTCGAGATGACCGTCGCTCGACGTCCACGCCATCCAGGTGGCTGACCAGTGATTGCATCAAGTAGGAATTCCCGAGCAGCAAGCGCTTGTTGTACGCCTCGACCTCTTCGCAAAACTGGATTGACGAGGTGTCCAAATCTACAATCAAAATGCATTTATGGTCAGCTGCACACATATCACAAACGAGCAGAAAAGTGGTCGCGGGCCCAACGTACTGATCGAGGAAGGGATGACGTGGACAGTGAGCTTCCGAAGCAGCAGCGTCGTCCAAAACACGGCGAATTCGTCTCCGTCGCGTAATAGATTCGTCAACGAGTCCGCGATGTGGCCGACTTGCGCCACCTCTCGGAAGCCGTAATACGAGGTCGAGATGCGGTACAACGTTTGCAGCAGGGTCACGGCGGAGCGCGACGGCAGCGGTTTCGCTTTCGAGATGTAGTATAGTTGCGCGCCGATCGGGCGCAGCGCGTCGGTGATCACACCCTGCTTCGTGTTATAGATCAGTCCGCTTGTTGGTACATTCGCATTGAACTCTGCCGCGATTTCGATGAAACTACACACCATTCAGAGCACAGTGTTAGAGATAAAAAGGGCTGCGTAGCGGGAACATCTAGAACGTCAGAGACGCACGCTTTGTCGCCCATTTTCTGCGAACCGCCGTGCTTTCCAACGGACGCCATCCGCTGGAGAAAGCAAGTGCCGATTGAAGAGTCCCCGAAGAATGACGTTGTCTCGGACGCGTCTTCAACCGCGAAGAACGGCAGGAGGCGCAGCCCGCGCTCGTTTGCCCCCGAGCTGATGAGTAGCTCCGGGTTCTCATTGCATGTGACGCACAGGTCGTAGAGCGCGGCGAGCACTCCGTCGCGGTCCGACGACACATACTTGTGCGTCTCGCCGTTGCTGAACTGGATCTCAAAGGCTTCCGGGCTCTTCTGCTTGCGCACGAGCACTCCGATCTTGTTGTACTCGATGCACGAGACGACTTCGCCGTCGCGGTCCAGCTCCAGCAGATGCTTCTCGTGCAGCGACAGTACGCGATCGACAGGGTGCATGTACTTCGGAGTGAGCTTCTGCATGTTGAACTGAACGAAGGAGCTCCCCACGTTCTTCCCGTACTCACTCCGCGCGCTCTTGACGCTTTCCGCCGTGCTGCCTCGTTGCGAGTAGATCATACACCCGATCGCTTCGGCCGCAGCTTGGATGCGGTGCAGGAGCGGTGCGCGCTTGCCTTCGCAGTAAAACAGGCGATGGCGCCCCGAATACCCGAACGCGAAGCCGTCAGCTGTGTCGCTGAGCGTCGTCAGGTGCTCCATGTCGACGTACAAGTACTTGGAGCGCGGCGAGCCGTCGGGAAACGTGCAGATGATGCCGTCGAGCGCGACTTCGAGCACGCAGCCGAGGGTGACGCCCTTGCGCGACCACTTGGTGCACGCGAACTGGTTCTCCGCCTTGGAGCGGCGCTGCAGCACCTGATCCTGCAGGCGGTACAGGTCCGAAAGTAAGCGAGAGCGGAAGCGGCAGCGCAGCTTGAGCTGCTCGTCCTTCTTCGGTCCTTTGAGGCTGAGTGTGAAGCCCTGTCCGCATATCCCCAAAAATCAGTTGTGCTGGGTTTTGTTGCTGCTATCCATTTTCAAAGGCTATATGTCACCTCCGGGTCGCTCGCGTCCAGCGTGACGCCGAGGAGCGCGTGGAAGGACCAGGTGTTGGTGACCTCAAAGTCCTTCGGGTCGATGGTACTGAAGCGCGTGGGCGCGAGCGCCAGGATGCGCTCGTACTTGCCGCGCCAAGAGACCTTCACGACCTGGTACTTGGCCACAAAGTCCTCGATGGGCGTGCGTGCCAGGAACGACACGCGGTCGCGCGCTGACTGGTAGCGCACGCTGCTGCCGCTCACGCTGCTCACGGTCTCGAGGTCCTCGCTCGCGGTCGTCGTGCGCGCGAGTGACTGCTCGTGGCGGAGGTGGTGCGGAGCCGGCGGGGCGTCCGGCCGACGCACGCTCGCGGTCGCTAAGGGCCGCGGTGCCGCCATCCCCTCTCTGAGGTCCGAGGTCCTGCTAGCGAGACGATACCGAACTGGCGAGAAGTGCGTATCACGTTTCAAAACGTCCCACCCTAAAGAATTGTTTGGAAACTGTTTTGAACAGGTGAACAAAACGAAATCCCCTACCAGACAATCATTCTTCAATTGTGACAATGAGCGCGACCCGCACGCTGCTCGTGCGAGGCGCCGCGTGCGCGCGGCCGCTACCGCAGCTGCGCTTGAGCGTCCGCGCGCTGTCGACCGCCGCGACACCACCGCCGCCACCGCTTCCGCCCGTTAACACTACTGAGCCACCGCTGCCACCGCCGAGCGACCTCGTGGATCGCGTCGTCGAGCGGTTGAACAACGCGATCTTGCGCCACCCAGCAGAGACGCTTGGCGTGCTCTTCGCGTCCGACATCGGCGCAATCGGCGCCACTTACGGCGTGCTCACGCTCGCAGGTGCGACACGCGAGCATCCCCGTCGTCGCTTGCTGGCGTGTCCGTGAGATGTGCAGCTCTCACACATACACCCCATGCGACAGGCGCCGAATTCTCGCCCGAGTTCGCACTCGCGTTCGCCGCGAGCCGCCCGTTCCGGCGGATCCGCCTGCCACTCGACCTGGCGGCGGCCGCGGCGGTCGCCAAAGCTTTCCCTGCGTTCTCGCGCGTGCGGCTGTCCGATCTGACTGGGGCGCTACCAAGGTGTGTTCTGTTCTGCTCTTGCGAAGTCGGACGAGACAGCTCTGACGCGCAACCGCTCACTACCTTGCTCGCTCTCTCGGCAGTCGTCCCGGAGGCAATGCGGCCGCGACGTCAACGACGCCGGCGTTCGTGGCCAGCGCCATGGAGAAGGTCAAGCACGTCGTGGACAACTACGGGGCCGCGTACATGATGGGCTCGCGGCTCGCGGGTGTGGGCGTCGTGTGCGGTCTCTACGTTCTCATCAAGCAGGGCGTTGACGTGATGCCGCTGCTCGCCAAGTTTGGTATCGAGGACGTCGGCACGGCGCTCGGCTCATACGCGGCCGCCGTGGTCTTTTCCTCCGCGTTCTACCCTGTGACGCTCGGCGTGACCGGCTATGTTGTCCCAGTCGTAGCCAAGGCGCGCAAGACGCTTCTCCCCTGACCTCTTAAGCTCTTCGGGTGTGCGAGCACGCGCGAGGAGGACATTGATGGCCGTCAACACTGGCTACTGCTTTTAATCTCGAGACAACTCCGAGTTCGAAGAGGTTGCTGCGATTGCCTTAGCGAGCTGACGTCAACTGCCAACAGGCTTACGGCAAAGTATGCACGTTCGTGTGTGCAGCGCCATGAGGGCAATCATTAACGGCTTATGATAAACTCCTCATGACACAAAAAGGTTAGAGACTAAGTACCATGCAGTGGACGAAGGTCTGCTTGTATACGAACTGGCGTCTGTTCATTATTCACCTGTTCATTATCTTCGCGTCGACGGCGACGACCCCTGAAGCATCAGACCAGCAATCTTCTTCCTCACTCGCCTCACGCGAAGAGATCACGACAGGAGGCAAAGGAAGATGAATCGCCGGCAGTGGTGGCTGGCGTTTCGAGTCGTCAATGTACTCCTGGCGCTAGCGTTGCTATGCGCACGATTTTTTGTTGTAGCTGCCCAGAATGCGCCTGGGGCCAGCAACCCCGCCGCAAACCTGTGGATCAACTCGCGCAGCGGCGGGTCGTTAAGATTTGAGTGGTGAGTCGAGAGCTAAGCGTTTTGTAGGCGGAATTGATGCTGCTGACAGTTTGCACGCTGCTTTGCTCCAGGGCGATCTCGTCTGAATGGACAGCTTCCAACAGTGTGAGCGACATCCAGGCGTTCCAAGTGTTTGTCAACCAGGAGCAAGTGGGCGAGACTCATCTCCCAAATCAGTTCTTCTCCCTCTACAATCTCACGAACAACACAGCGTACACACTTCAAATGAAAGCCGTGCTCGATCCCGCATCGTTGGCGGACAAGCTCGAGTCAGTGATCGTGACCGAGTGGACTAGTAATCTCTCACCTCCAGGTAAGCCAGAGCCGCCGATCTACCTCGAAGCCGGCGGTGGATTCCTCCAAGTCCGTGCGCAACTTCCGTTGGACTCTGGTGGCGTGGGGCTGGAGAAAATTACAGTGAATGCCCGCTCCAGCGTCGACGACAGCTTCGTGAGGATCACTCAGCCCGTGTCGAGTCCAAACTTCGTTCTGTTCGGGCTTAACGCATCGACAGAGTATTTCGTGTCGACGTACGTGACAAATGGAGGCGGTCTCGACGGACCAAAGAGCCTTGTTCTGGAGACAGCGACGACCGTACTTGAAGCCCCAGGACCGTGTCCACCGCCTACTGTGCTTCATGTGACAGGTTTGTAGAGCGAGGTTCTTGCATTTGCACGCAAGGAGTCGCTAGTCGCTTTGCACTAACAGTAGCTTCCCGTATGCTTGCTCTTCAGGCGGATCGATCACCGTTAGATTGAATCCGCCTGCTGACGACGGTATGTGGCGCTACTGCTGCCGTTGCGCTGTGAAATCGTCTTGCCACTAAGGGAGCGAGTGACGTCTGTCGTAGGCGGAGCAAGAATCCGAGGCTACATTGTGTATTTGGCGCCGAATGGCTCGAACGACTTCCAGGAAGTTGCCAACACTGTTGGGACTGACGAACCAGACACAGTGGAGCTCCTTCGGATGCCGGGTGCCGGTGATTTCCCGCTTCAAGCCAACACGCGCTACGATATCAAGGCAGTTGCAGTCAATAACGTTGACGTGTGCATCGTCATCTCCCCCAGCTTGATACCTTCCAGTGCTGTCGCTGCTGAAACTGGAGCGGCGACTGTGCCAGATGCGCCTCCGGTACCGTATCCCGTCAGAGTGACTGGCGGCCAGGTCTCACTGGAACTCATGCGACCCCCAAACATGCACGGTTCAACGCTCATGGGATTCTCCGTGATGGTGAACAGTACTGTCAGCGAATTCGTGGTGGCGAATGACTCGACCTCACACGACATCTGCTTCCTGAGTGCCGACACCCTGTACGAAGTGCGAGTCGCAACAGTGACTGATCTCGGAACGACGGAGTGGAGCCCTGTACTGGCTGTGACTACGACATCTCCAACAGCCCCATCGTCGCCGAGATACGTCAGCGTATCGAACGTCACGGCGAGCACCGCGATGATCCGGTGGGGGCAACCACTGGATACCGGAGGATTTGACATCACAGGTACAAGAAACAAGCTTTTGTTTGCTCCACGGAACATATCAAGCTGACCCACTGTGATTGATATGTCTTGTGTCCAGGATACCATGTTGTGCTGTCATCATCAGAGACGATTGAGCGGATAGAGACAGAAGCTGCGTATTTGGAGCTCACGAATCTCTTTGCCACCACGGTGTACACAGTCAAAGTGACGGCGATCAATCGATTGGGGAAAGAAAGCTCCGCGTCCGGAAGACAAGGGGTGGCATTCGAAACCGCGGTCGCAACACCTCCGAGCACACCATGGGGACTATCGATGATATCAAGCACTGGGGGCTTGATCGAAGTGAGCTGGAATCCGCCAGCAAACAGCGGAGGAATGCCTCTGGACGATATGATCTACAATGTCACGATGTTTTCGCTAGAAGCATGCTATGACGATGACCGAGATCGCTGTGACCTGTGCAACCTCATCAAGCTTCAAGGGAACGGGGATTACGACTATGCTGCGAGTGGACATTCCAGCTGCGAGCGGCCAGCGACAAATATCTGCAATGACGGGACAACACGTTGTTGTGTGACTCAGTCGAACAGTACTTTTGGATCTGGGTTGCAGTGCCGCAGGATCGAGCATCGCGCGGGACGTTACCGACTTGTAGTCGGCTCTAACGCGACTGTCTTCCAGTCTCTCAACCACTCCACGGAGTACTTGTTCGATGTGCGAGCGAACAACCTCGTTGGATCCAGCAAGCTCTCTGAGAAACGGAGCTTTTCATCAGCGTGAGTTCGTTGATCTTCGCGTTGACCGACACTTTGTCTTTATCAGTGGGCAGAATCTGGTTGGATCTGTGAAACAGCTAACATTTTTGCCTTGTGTGAGTGGATCACAGACCTCCGACGCCTCCAGGATTCCCAGGGCGACTTCGCCTGTCCAATCGCACTGGCGGTTCTGTCACTCTGGATTGGGAACCTCCCCTGGTGCGATGTCATCGTAGCATTGATATTGCGAGTGAAGCCGTTAACCAGGACTTGTTGAGTCACATGCAATGCCTTCTCTTAGGACACCGGTGGATCAAAGATCATCGGCTACAACATATATCGTGATTATCAACTCATCACATCTCAGCCTGCGCTCCCACCGTTCACCGATTGCGGCGAGCTTGTTGCGTCAACGCAGTATATCTATGGAGTGACGGCAATCAGCAGCGAAAGCCGTACGGAAGGAGATATGGCGACTGGCATGTTCAGCACTGCATCACTGTCGGCT
>JAASFZ010000671.1:0-13586 GCA_023334075.1 Globisporangium nunn | reverse complement strand
GTGTGTGTGTGTGTGGAGTCTTGAGCTGGGGTGTATGTTCATGTAAGGTGTGCGTAGCTGTTAGTTGTGCTGACAGTTCCGATCGCGCTTCGTAGATGACGCGAACGATCGCTGTGTCCGAGATGATGGACCAATTGTACCTGTTCGGACACCAAAACAGCCAGCTTCGCATCGTGCAGGAGCAACTGACGGTGCGTGAAGAGACTGAGTCAAGCCGATGCTGTTCGCGCGAGAGTATGCGAGGTTAGCGAACTCACTTATGTGTGGGACGGCAGGCGGCGAACCGCGGTATGCAGGAGCAGCTGCAGCACAACGCTGGGGTCATCACGAGTCTGCACGACGAGATCGCAATGTTCCGCCAGATGTGTCTGAACCTACAGGGCGAGGTGCGCGAGCTGAAGGCGCGTCTGGGGAGTGCCGCGCCCGCGCCGCTGCAGCGCCCGCCTCCGGGCATTTAGCGGTCGGCAGAGAATCAGGCAGCAAGCGAGTGACGGTGTCATGGGGGGACCTGTTGCTGCTGGAGACGGGAAGTGGAGTGCGAAGCAGCCGTCACCATCGTCACTTTCTGCTCTACTCGGCAGCCTTGGCAATTGCCACCACCGCCATTGCTTCCGGCGCTCGCGAATAGAGACTACCCACATCCGATTCGCGCTGGACCGTGTTTCGCGTTGTACTGATTCATTGCTTTGGCCGAGCAGGGAAAACCGAATCGGCTTTCGATGGAGTCACCGATCGCTTAATGCGGTGAGCCTGGCGAACGTCAATGTCGGTCTCAAGAGAGAGAGAGAGAGAGAGAGAGAGAGAGAGAGAGCACCTCGTCGTGCTTGCTGGCCATCCATCTCTCTGCCTTTCTTCAGCTGGTGCTGCGAGTCGTTCGAGTACCATTTTCCACACCATCTCCACGGATATTCCCTGCGAACCTGGGAAGCTCGTCCGCCTTCCTCCGGCCTCCCATCTACTGAAATCAATGAGCTGTGGTGTCACGATGGCGACTACCAGCACGGTGTGTCTTCCGTTCACCAAGAGAGCGAGACAGCGTGTGAGAGAGAGTAAGAGTGAGCAGCAGCAATAGCTAACATAATGTTGTCGTCGTCTGTAAAGAGCTCATTACATGTAAGCTCCGAGGACGAGGCAGCTAACTGTAGATGTCCAGTTCCGAACTGGGTTTTGACTGCCATTTCCACCCACTCACCACCACGTCACTCGCACTCTCACCGCCAAGCGACAAGGGCCCCAATCGCTCCAGAGCTGACCAGCAGTACCACAGAGACCATCGGGCGATGCACAAGCTCAAGGCCAAGCTCTCGGGCGGCGGCTCGTCCTCCTCCAAGCTCAAGCGTCCCGAGCGCGCGCAGTCGGACGCCGTGCGCACCACGAACGACGACGAGTTCCTGCGCATGAGCAAGACCGTGGCCGAGGACGCGCACCGCTACGCGCGCAACACGACGATGACGGCGTCGGGCGCCTCTTCCGTCTCGTCCTCGTCCTCCTACATGTCGGACGACGTCGAGGACATGTTCTACGCTGCGAACGGCGCACTGCGCGGCGCCAGTACCTCGGTGCGCAGCACTGAGACGTACAGCGGTGGGGGCAGTCGCGCCACCGGCGCCTCGCTGCGTGTCACGGACGTGTACCGCACGACGGAGCAGATGCGTGGCGGAAGTCTTGTGCCGTTGCAGGAGGACGAGGTGCTCCCTGCCGCGAACGGCGCGCGCGGCACGACGTCGACGCTCGGCGATGCGAACGCGAACGCGGTGGTCGACGCGCTGCGCGCCGAGCTCGCTGAGGTCAAGCAGGAGGTGCAGGCAATCCGACGCGAGATGATGAACGAGATGCACGTGACGCGCTACGATGTACTCAAGGAGATCACGATGCTCAAGGGCACGATCCTGACGCTTGTGGCGGCGCTCGAGAGCAAGGGCGTACGTCCGCTCGACAGCTCCACCGCGGAGGCGCAGCGCGAGCTCTCGAGCGAGGAACTCGACTCGATCTCGCGCGCCACAACGGTGCGCTCGTCGCGCGCGACGAAAGAGCGGCTCGCGGCTCGCGAGGACGCCGGCCCGGCGGCGGTCGTGCGCGCGAGCTCGCGCCTGACGCAGCTCGCGCCGGTAGCGGATGACGCGCTCTCGACGCCACTACTGCAGCATCAGATCGACGAGCTGTTCCCGGTGATCGACTGTACCGCAGAGCTGCAGGGTTTCGCGAGCTCCTTCGACGCGTCGACGCGCGAGTGGGCGCTCGAGCGCTTCCAGGAGTGGGTCGACTCACGCTTCAACGCCGGGGCGGATAACCTGCTGGCGCTTGTCGGGGACGGCGGCTCCGGCAAGAGCACGCTCACGGGCGCACTGGCCGACCGCTTCTCTGACCACATCGTCGGGCTCCACCTCTGCCAGTTCGACCGCAAAGCCAAGAGCAGCCCGCGCAACGTGCTGCTCTCACTCGTGAACCAGCTCGTGACGAACCTGCCGCTCTTCAAGAGCCAGCTCGCGCGCCTGAACCTCAAGTATGTGCTCGAGGAGCCGGACGCGCTCGTGCTTGCGCGCAAGGTGCTTGTGGACCCGCTCTGCGCGCTCGACGAGCCCATGACAGCGAAAGTGCTGGTGTTCGACGGCGTCGACCAGTGCAGATCGCGCGGCCGCAACGAGCTGCTCGACTTCCTCGCGGACGTCTTGCCGGAGCTGCCGCCGTGGCTCGGTGTGCTCGTCACGAGCAAGCCGTCCCCGGAGCTCCCGGCGAAGCTCGCGATCACGTCGCTGCTGGACTTCAGCGCTAAGAACGCGCGGTATCTGGATGACACGGTCGTGCTGATCAACGACATCGTTGGGAACTTCAGTGACCAGGACGTCCCACAGGCGCGCGAGATTCTGCGGCGTAAAAGCGGCGGGAACTTCACGTTCCTGGACTTCACCCGACAGGCGTTGTCACACCCGGGCATGGAGGAGGAGAGCGGCTACATCCCGCTCGACGTGCTGCACGACCTGCCGGAGAGCATCTACGAGATCTTCGACGAGATCTTCGAGGACAAGTTCGGCAAGGGCCGGAACCGCATCTGGAAGAAGGCGCAGCCGCTCCTGGAGCTCATCGTCGCAGCCGCGTCCGGGCCGTACGCACTCATCAACGAGACGCAGGCGCAGGCGCAGTTCGCGCTCTCGAAGGACGACGTCCGGAGCATCCGCCGGGCGTTCGTCGACATCATCACGGTGCGCCATGGCACGTACCGGATCGACTCGTCCTCGCTCTTCGACTGGCTCATCGACCCGGAGCGCGCGGGCGAGCAGTTCCACGTCGATCTCTCGGGCGGCATGAGCCTGCTGCGCCAGCTGCACCGTCAAGAGAGTACGGGTGACGCGCACTCGGTGGCGTCGTCGGGCAGCAGCAGCGACAAGACGACATCGAATGTGAGCTCGGCGAGCAGCTATCAGAGCCTTGTGGCGGCTCCGGCCAAGGTCACGTTCAAGCCCGTGGGCATTCTCAAGAAGAAGTGAGCGTCGTCCGAAGGAGGGATGGAAGGACGGCGTGCATCCGCTCTCTGTGTTTCTCGCGTTGACACTCTATCTAATAGAACACAGGTTCTTAGACTCTGACGACACTGCATGCGTGTGTGCGTGTGTGTGTGTGTGTGTGTGTGTGTGTGTTTGCATCTATCTATCTGGGGGCCGCCGCTCGTTTGCCTTCTCAGCTGCCGACTAACAAGCGACGGACGCACTTCGCTCTACTACCTTCGCAGGCGCCGGATCTTCTCGAGCTTCCCAGACTTGCCTCCTGTGAGCGCGCGGACGACGGCGAGCACGTCAGCGAAGTTCCCGCCCTCGGATTCGCTCGAGAACTTGTCCGTGAGCGGCTGGACGCCGACTTCGCGAGCGACCACCTCGAGTGCAGTACGGAGGAACGCGAGCGAGCCTCCCGCTGAGTCGCTGCAGCACATGACGCCGAAGACGCCGGCTGTGAGGCTGTCGGCGAGTAAGAACATGGTGCCGACGCAGTGCTCGACATCATAGCACACGCCGTGGAGCCGACACGTATGAAAGAACGCGCTGTACTGCATCGTCGAGACGTTCGGATGGAAGATGTAGTCGCTGACGAAGTACGCGCGCTGCGCACCAGCTTTCTCGAAAGATGCGAGCCCAGAGTGCGTCGCCTCGTGCACGACCAGGTCAGCAGCAGAGATGCCGTCTCCGCCGAAGCTCAATCGGAGCGATGCAGTCGAGGATGCTGCAGAAGCAGACGTTGCCCCGAGCGGTGACTTCGTCGGAGCTGGCAAGTGATACAGCCCGGTGTTCGCGTTCAGGAAGCCGCGATTGAGCAGGTGGAACGTGGCGAACGTCGACGCCGAGTCGGTCAGAAAAGGATGCAGCGCCATCGCCCAGAGCCGAGGCGCGTGCGTCTTGTCTTCGTGGAAAACCAGGAAGTCAACGCTCGAGTAGCCGAAGACGCGCTCCTCCACGAGCAGCTTCCCGATCGCAGTCGACGCTCCCTGGAGCCCGTCGAAGAGCGAAAGCGAGAAGACGCGCAGATCCAGAGAATCATATGAAGCAACGAGAGTGAGAACCTGGACTACTCCACAACAACACGCGAACAACGCGCTGCAGCACCAGCACCAATTGCAAGCACGCACCCGTATGGCTTCGTACGGCGCAGCGGTCTGCGGAAACGCGTACCCGATGGTCCTGCTCTTCGCCTTCGCGCCTGGCTTCGTCGCCCCAGCGCCGCCACTCATGACGATGTCCTGCGTCGACGACACGTGCACCTCTCCGCTCGGCTCGACAAACAAGTTCGCGCGCACGTGACCGACAACCGACGTCGGAGCAGCTTCGACAACGACTCCGAATTGTGCGATCGCCTCTGCGAAGCTCTCCCAGCTCGGATACAGCTCCGAATGCAGCGGCGTGACGAGAGTTGCGAGCGTGCGCTCCAGTTCGGCAAGGACCGCGCGCGCAGCGCTGTCGCGTGTGCCTGGCTGCCGCCAGTACTCGGGGCTGAGCTTCTCGCGCCGGATCTCGCGCAGCGCCATGAGGTTCGAGACGTCGAGCACCGCGGTGCCGGTGCCAAACGGGTCGTAGTCGATCTTGAGCACCCACACACTCTGCTCGACGTGCGACACGATGAGTTTGGCGAGCGCGAACACGAGCTCGTCTTCATCATAGATGTCGTACGTGCCTGTGGGGACGTTGACGTCGGCGCGCATAAAGAAGCGTTTGCCGCCGGACCTGGTCATGAGCGGCAGCGCGTCGAGCGGGTCGAGGCCGAGGATCGGCACGCCGAGCGCCATGGCGAGCCGCTTGTCCTCTCGGCCAGGCATACCCGTGACCAGATACGCCTCCTTGTTCCGGACGTACCGCCGGACGCGACGTAGCGCGTGCGGCGAGTAGAGCAGCAAGGACGCGAGCGAGAAGTGCGCCGGGAAGCGCGCTGCCTGCTCCGGGAACACGAGTTTGACGCGCGCCACGGGGTCCGCGATGCCTCCGAGCTGCAGCAGCTTCATCGAGTACTGTGCCACTTCGGCCGTGAGCTCGAACGGCGAGACGTACACGACCTCGACGTTCGGGTCGGCGAGCCCACACAGACGCGCGAGCTGGAGGTTCTGCCTCACGGAGAAGTTGTCGGCGCCGACGCGCGTGCGCTCGTCGACAGAGAGCGACGGCACATGGATGACGACGCGGCGGGAGGCTCGGATGCGTGGCCATTCGCGCCGCAGTCGTTGCGTCTTGGCCTCCCACTGCTCGTGCTGCTGCGCGCGCTGCACCTCGAGCTTGCGCTTGAGGTCGGTGTGGCTCGCGTGCGTGCGCCAGACCCGCTGGATGAGCTCGACGCTCACTCGGTGGCTCCGGAAGCGCTGGTACTTGTTGCGGTTCCAGCACATGCGGAAGAAGTTCTGGAGCGTGGTCGCCGCGCGCCGCTTGCGGTCCTTGCCCTTGTAGCGCTGCCCCGGACGGCGGATGAGCGAGCCCACCTGGTCTTCGTTCACGATGCATGAGAGCAGCTCCCGCTTGCTGTACACGGACAGCTCCATGGCCGCAACTGCCATCAGCCGCTGGCCGTCTACGTACGCGAGCGGCACGAAGTAGCGTGTGAGCAGCGCTTCAAGTGCGTGGATCACCTCCTCCACGCCGCCCCAGACCTCCTGCGCCACGCGCCGGAAGGACACGAACTCGGGCGTCTCGCGCATCGCCTTGCCCTTGTGGATGAGGAACTGGTGCAGGCTGTACGTGTCCAGGAGCTCGTTGTAGCCGCGCACCTTCTCGACATTCTTGCGCAGATCCTCCATGGCGTTTGCGTCACCGTCGCCACCGCCGCCGCTCTGGTCATCATCGGAGTCAATCTTCCCAAAGTCCTCGTCCACATTCGTCTCGGGAGCGCCGCTGCTTTCGGCGTCCTGGTTCGTCGAGTGGTGCAAATGCTGTCGACTCGGCGCTGCAGTGCCCAGCGATGCGTGCAACGTGCCCCGAGCCGCGTCACCCTGGAAGCTGACAGTGAGGACCTTCGGGCCACGCGATCCCTGACCGGTGCTGTCGCCTGGAGCCCCAGCACCCCCAGCATCTTTCGCCGCCGATTTTTGCGCAGCTTGCGGGGACTCAGCGCTACCGCCTGCGTGCTCCGAAGTCGAAGCAGACAGATCAAACTTGAGCGCCGCGACGTTGAAGCCGGACGGGTTCGTGTAGGGCACGGCCGGGCGGATCGGCAGCTCCTGACGGTCGTAGATGCGCGTCTTGGTGTTCTTGACGATGCTCCCGTGGCTGTTGACGAACGCCGGCGTGAGATCTGCGCCCACGGGGAGGAAGCCTCGGTTCACGAGGCTCAGCATGCCGCTCTTGGCGTCCTGCTCCGAGAGCTCCGGCGGTGGTGCACTCGGGTCGCACTTGTTGACACTCGGCAACAGCCGCGCGTTCTGCGTCACTTTCTTCTTGACGAGCTTACCTTTAGTGATTCGCTGCACCGGTGACGGCATTGGAGCATTTGCTCGGAGCTCCACTGCCGAGTTGGGGAAGCGCTGCACAGATCGAAGAAGCAAGCGATTACAGCAACCGGCGCAGAGCGTGAGCCACGCATCAGGTTTGTATGAAGGACCAGGCAAGTCGTCGAAGAATCGCACCGCTCGGAAGTACTCGATGTCCAGCTCGCTGGCGTCCGAGCGCGAGGCACGACGCGCTGCCATGAGAGACTCGATGTTCTGACGTGGCCTTGCTTTCGGACTCGCGGCTCCTATCGCCACTGCGGGTAGTGCCGGCATTTGGCTGCTCGTAGTTACGAGTCCGTTGAGCACCAGCTCGGCCTTCGCCCGGATCTCGAGCTCTGCGCGCTGCAGGATCTCCTGGAAGGCGCGCACGTCGGCCGGCGAAGCGGCGTTAAACCGCATCGACGACGAAGACGACGGCGGCGACGCGGCCGCCATTTGCTCGCGCATGAACCGGAGCTGTTCCTGGGTCTGCAGGAGGATCCGCCCTACGTCCTCGACATGGTGCTGCTGCTGGATCTGGTCCATGAAGCTTTATGCTTGTCTCGCCAGGCGAACGCGAGGGCGAACGCGAGAGTGGGGCAACTTCTTGCTTGGCAATGAGAGTTGCGCTATTGATATCGAAAGGCAAGGTCTGAGCTCCAAGAAGACACCTGCGAACTTGTGCTCGCGAACGAAGTTCGATTCACCTCGACACCATGAACATCTTGCGCGTGCCAGACGCGAAACTCGCGACGTCGTCGGGCACGGACAAGTTCAAGCTGACGTCCTGCGAAGGATATGTGACGAAGCGCGGGCACTTCCGCAAGTCCTGGCGCGTGCGCTACCTCGTCTTCAACGGGGCGGACCTGCTGGCGGCGTACTTCGAGAGCCGCGACGCGAGCCGCGTTTCCGGCGCCGTGCCCAAAGGCAGTTTCTACGTCTCGACCGTCGAGAAGCACGAGTACTGGGTCGGGATGCTCGGCGGGCGCGAAAAGCCTTTCGGCTTCAAGCTCGTCGGACACGCGCCGCGCAAGGGCTTCGTCGAGCTCGACGTCTTCGTCGAGAGCCTCGTCGACCTCAACAAATGGGTCGAGGTGGTGCAGAACGCGCTCGATGCCGCCAAGAAGCGCACGTGGAAGGGTGTCGCCGGTGCGTTCGTTTGCTCGGTAGCTTCAGTTTGTGTCGGCTGCGATGTAGCTGACATGTCCTCGCCTTTTTCTTCTTTTACAGACAGCGCAGTGACGAAGAACGTCCTCGGCTTCAGTCTCGGTGCGCCGTCCCAGCTGCAAGTCAAGAAGCTCGCCACCACGAAAGAGGAGCTGCTGAAGGATGCGCTGCGCGAGATCGAAGGCGCGAAGCTCATCGGCCGCGAAGCGGTGCAGGAGATTGTGGTCCAGGGAGGTGCGTCCACCGCGCAATCCACTTTGTTAGGCTTTGATGCTGTCTGTGCAGTGAGCAGCGCTAGACAGCTCGCTGACCATCGCCATCACCACCCCATGTACGAATGAACACATGCATCCTGTGCTTGCAGAGAAACTGGACCAGATCGAAGGCGATCTCGGCAAAGTCGAGAACGATCTCGACCATGCAGACAAGCTGCTGCGCCAGATGAAGCGACCGGCACTGCACGTGTTCTCGAGCGACTTACGCTCCAAACCGAAAAGCGGAGGCTCCGGTTCTGGCGGTGGCGGCAGTCGCTCAACTGCTCGTGCAGCAGACCATAGCAGCGTCCTGGGTTTCGAGCACGACGACGAACCTCTGAGCGACCTGGAGCGCCTGGCGCTGGCGCTCAACGAGCTGGAGCAGCAGGCAAACCGGATGAACGACGAGGCCGTGAAGAGCACGGAGCAGATCGTGCGCGTCGAAGAGCGCCTGACCGCCGTGAACAACCGCGTGCAGGTGCAGACCAAGAAGGCGAACATGACAATGAAGGCCGGCAACCTCTTCTAGGAACAGAACGAGCCTGCGGCCCGTGCGATTCATTCGTTCTCGTTTCCTCTTGTTCTGCTTCTTCTGTGTTTCTATCTTCTCGAATGAGTGCCCAAGTGAATGCGTGACGACAAGCGATGACGAACGAGCCCAATGCCTCCCGTCCTCACTTGCGGTCCATGAAGTGCTGGCGACGCAGCAGCGCGTGGTGGCGCTGCATCTGAGCGTTGTAGTCGGGGATCCGATGCTTGGCGCCGTCCGCAAGCGTGCTTGAGGCCTCGACGCGCTGCCCGTTCTTGTAAATAAAATTCTTCACACCCGCGTCTGCCGTGACAAAGAGCGCGTCAGTCTGTCGCGAGCGCTGGCAGCCCCACGTTCTGCTATCGGACCAGTACAATGGGCGCACCGGACGACGTGCGAGGCGTCACGATCTTCAGGTACCCGATGGACGACTGTGCGCGCGCCAGCAGCTCGTTGAGTCTGCAGCACAGATCCAACCAACCAACCAAGCGAATAGCAGTTGCAAGTGAGTCGCACGCCCCGTGCCGCGTTCGTCATCATCAAACGCTTCGAACGCACTCTTTCGGGTCCGTGATGTCGCGGCGCGCGCGGAACTCGGCGCGGATCTGCGCTAGCGTGGTCTCGCGCTTGTTCTCCGGCAGCGTCTTCGCGAGCCGCAGCAGTTTCTTGTACACGGGGCGCAGGTCGCCGAGCGCTGTCGCCGCTGCTGCTGTCGTCATGGGGGATGCTGGTGGTGTGGCTTTTAGTAGTATCGGCTGGTATTTGGGCAGCGCGTGGGCGTGGGCGTAATATGGCTAAAGGCTTCGGCGTTCCTGCTGAATAAACGCAAGGCGCCGGTCTAGTGGCGCAGATGTCGATTTCCGCGAGGCTACTCCTGCTCATTCGCGGCGCCTTTGCATGGACGGCGGGCAGTCGACGACGAAGAAGCGGACGACGGAGCGAGCGCCGATGCCCGACGTCGAGTGCGTTCTCGTGGAGATATTGGGGGATATTGGGGGATATTGGGGATATTGGGGGATACTGGGGCTCGCTGACCCTTTGCGCATGCACGCAGCTTCGCAGCGACGGTCGAGCCGCCGGCGGCCGGCGACCCTCCCACGTTCCACGTCGCCGGTTGGCGCGGATGTGCGTCCCTCGGCCGCACACGCGTATACTGTCTCACCCGCTAGGCACTCACGCGACGTCGATGCGCAGGCCCCTACTTCAAGAAGGCGGCGGATGTCGCCAGCGCCATGAGCGTGCTCTACCCCGAGCGCGTCGTGTGCGTGGTGCACGAGTTCTGCGACCGCGACGCGTTCCGCGCGTGGCTGGCGGCGCACGCGAAGGACATTTCAACGCACTTGGGACCGCGTGCGGCGAGACACACGTCGTCGCCGTTCGTCTGGTCGAACTCGCGCGGGTTCGTCGGCGGCTGCGACGACACGCTCGCGCTCTTCCGCTCGGGCATCTCGGCGAGCGCGTTTGCGACGCCAGAAATGACAGCGGCGGCGAGCAGTAATACTACGAATGCTAACGGTAGTGGCGACGAGGAAGCCGCCACGTATGACTTTGACCTGGTTGTGATCGGCGGCGGCTCCGGCGGTCTCGCGTGCTCGAAGGAGGCAGCTAAGTTCGGCAAGAAGGTGTGCGTGCTGGACTATGTCAAGCCGTCGCCCGCGGGTACGTCCTGGGGGCTCGGCGGCACGTGCGTGAACGTGGGCTGCATCCCGAAGAAGCTCATGCACCAGAGCGCACTCATTGGTGAGACGCTGCACAAGGACGGTGCGGCGTTCGGCTGGCGCGTCGGCGAGCGGAGCTTCGACTGGCCGGCGATGGTCAAGTCCGTGAACCGCTACATCAAGTCGATCAACTTCAAGTACAAGGTCGAGCTGCGCGACAAGAAGGTCAAGTACGAGAACCTGCTCGGCAGCTTCGTGGATGCGCACACGCTCGAGCTGTGGCACCCAAAGAAGGGCACGAAGACCGTGACGGCACGCGACGTGGTGATCGCGGTGGGCGGGCGTCCCAAGTCGCTTTCATGCGAGGGCGGCGCGCTCGCGATCTCGAGCGACGACATCTTCTGGCGCACGGATGCACCGGGCAAGACGCTCGTGGTCGGTGCGTCGTACGTCGCGCTCGAGTGCGCGGGCTTCCTCAAGGGCATGGGCTTCGACGTCAAGGTCATGGTGCGCTCGATCTTGCTGCGCGGCTTCGACCAGGACATGGCGAGCAAGATCGGCGAGTTCATGGAGACCGAGTCGCAGATCGCGTTCATCCGCGGCGCGGTGCCGCAGTCGATCGTGAAGCTCGAGAGCGGCCAGCTGCTCGTCAAGTGGGTGGGCGCAGACGGTGAGGCGTGCGAGGAGGCGTTCGACACGGTGCTGAACGCGACAGGCCGCGACCCGGACGTCGCTAAGCTCGGGCTCGACAAGGCCGGCGTGAAGCTCAACCCGGCGAGCGGCCGCATCTGGGTCGAGAATGAGCAGACGTCGACGCCCAACATCTACGCGATCGGCGACGTGATCGATGCACCCGAGCTGACGCCCGTGGCGATCCAGGCGGGCCGGCTGCTCGCGCGCCGCCTGTACGACAACGCGACGGAGCTCATGGACTACGACAAGGTGTGCACGGCGGTGTTCACACCGATCGAGTACGGCTGCTGCGGGCTGTCGGAAGAGGCGAGCGCCGAGAAATTCGGCGAGGAGAACCTTGAGGTCTACCACCAGAACTTCACGCCGCTTGAGTGGTCGCTCTCGGACGCGCGACCGGGTGCGAGTGCGTGCTATGTGAAGGTGATCTGCGACAAGACGCGCAACAAGCACGTCGTGGGCTTCCACTACCTCGGGCCGAACGCGGGCGAGGTGACGCAGGCGATCGGGCTCGCGATGAAGCTCGGCTTCACGTACGACCAGATGGTGAGCGTCGTGGGTATCCACCCGACGACAGCCGAGACCTTCACGACGCTCGAGGTGACCAAGAGCAGTGGCGCGAGCGCCGCTGCAGGTGGCTGCTGAGGTTAAGGTCCCTTTCTGCGGCCGTCTGCTCTTGGTGCGTGCGCGTGTGTGTGCGAGATGTGCGTGAGTGGATAGCGATCAAGTCCTTGGCTGCACAGGCAACCGACTGGGAACGAGAAGGTTGGGAGCCGGTGTGGGCGGGGCATCAACCCCTCCCTGCCCGTCTCGCCACTCTTCTTGTCCCGTCGGTTGTCCTGTCTGTCTACTAGCGGACTCTTGATCGTTGCTACGCTCACGCACACACGCACACTTCTCGACGCATGCAAGCGCGAGAGAGCAATGACGGCTGCGGAAAGGGAGGAGGCAGCGAGGCGTTCTGTCCGCTTCGCATCGCTTACCCCGACGTCTTCGCTCGCTCGCTCCTCTGCTCTTCCTCTCTTTGACGTTGTCTTGCTGCAAAGAAGATGATGTCGAGAGAAGATGAGAGAGGAGACCAGCAGAGACGGAGGTGGTGGTGGCTTGATGCACGCGGACGGTCTGGCGCAGAGGGATGACGCTCTTTCGACAAATCCGTACACGGAGGCGAAATGGAGCCGAGAGGTCTGCGCCGCTGGGAGACGAACGCTTCCTCGCTGCCTCACAATAGCAGCATCGGCACCCGCACCAGGTAAAAGAGCTTGGGCTATTTGCATTGGCGCTGGTGGCCACTTTCATAATCGAATCAACCGTAGCCCCGCGATAGCAGGTGGTACACACAACATTGATGTTGCTTACAAAGAGAGGAACCAAAGCCTGGGCTTGCTGCTGCAGGAAGTGTACGATAAAGCTGTCCTGGTTGATGATGTGGCGATCTGACGACTGTCCGTGATCACCTTCCATGTCTGATTTGATCGCCATCCGGTCGGCACGAAGAGTGTTCTGACGCGCCATGTGTCGCGCATATCTGGCTCATCAACCAGCTGGTGTAGCCGAAAGCTGCTCTCCTCTACCTTGATCACCCTTGGGATGCGTGCACCGGCATCATCGCCAGCAGCTCATTCACACATTTTTCTCCCGCAGCAACAGCTCCACAGACCAAGAGGTCCGCCAGCTACCGAACGAACCTCATGACGCGCGCCGTGCTCCCGACTCTCGCGTTCGCGTCGCTCGCCGCGGTGCACGCGCACCAGATGCTCATCCTGCCGGAGCCCTTCTTCCTCGTCGACGGCAAGGACAACCAGTGGAAGCCCGTGGCGTTCCTCGAGAACCAGAACATCAGCACGAGTGCCGACTTCAACGGCTGGCTCAAGACCAAGGGCTACAAGAACCTGCGCGCCATGATGGACGACGAGTCGCTATACCGCGTCAACGATGACGCCATGTTCCTGTGCGGGTACACGGACCCCAACTACGAGTCCCAGCCGATCCCGACCACGGGCACCATCCGCTCCACGGGCTACACCCACGACGGCCCGTGCGAGGTCTGGATTGACTCGGGCGACAAGAAGACGCTCGCCATGTCCGGCAAGAACTGCCATGCCGAGTTCCCGGGCAAGACCCACAAGTTCGACTACTCGCCGTGCAACGGCGACTGCACGCTGCGCTGGTACTGGATGGGACTGCGCTTCCTCAAGAACAAGTGGTCGTGGCAGGTGTACAAGAACTGCGTAGCGCTGAGCGACAAGCCGACCGTTGAGGGTCCGGCGACGAAGGCTCCGGCGACGAAGGCTCCGGGGACGAAGGCTCCTGCGGTGACCACGAAGGCTCCTGCGACGACCACGAAGGCTCCT
>JAASFZ010000670.1:0-13587 GCA_023334075.1 Globisporangium nunn | reverse complement strand
GAATGTGAAGCGACAGACCCCAGTTAGCTGCACTCGCGCGTCTCTCTCGTGGCTCTGGAGCACTAGTGCATTCGCTGTTGCTGTCGCACGCTGCGTGGCTTCGCGCAACATCCGGTGCAGTTCCAGCACCGTCGACGACTCGCAGGTCATTTCGGTCGCCAGTCGGATCACTCGCTGCAACGCGCGAACGTCAGTGTTTGCCGCCGCCGTGCGATGAGAGCTTGTCCACTCGTGCCAGGTGTCGTCTGCAGTTGGCGATGCAGCAGCGTGCTGTGACTGTTGCGGTTCTTGTGGTTCTGGTTGTTGTCGTCGCTGGTTCTTTTGCTGCTGTTGTTGGGCTCGCTCGTGTCGGTGTTGATCAAAGACCCCGAGCATCAACACTTGCTGATGTGGAGATGGATCAGTCACAACTGCAGCGTCTGGCACTTCTGGTGCTACATTTGCACGCGCAGTCCTTGGGCCGGACTTCTTTGTGCGTGCTCGCACGATCTGCTCCGATGGCTCATCGTCGCATCCGGGTACAGTCACCACGAGCGCCGCATTCACGGCTGTGTCGACGAAATCCTGCAGCACGAGCACTTCATCGTGGACCTGCTCCACAGTTGGCGATACAAATTCATCGATCTTGACTGGCGACTTGAGCTTCAAGCGCTGGAGCAACCCGAGAATCTGCGCGTTGAGTTTGTCTTCATCGAGCGTGACGTCAACTTCCGTGATGGCACTGTTGATAGCAATCGGAATCCCAGCTTTCGCGAAGCTTTGCGCGACGAGCGATTTTGGCACCTGTCGCCAGCAGCGAATCACCCACTGGATCGCCTGTAGCGGGGTGACAGCCTCGACGCTCGAGTTGCGCGCCGCTTGCTGCTCCAACACGCGACTCAAAAGCAAGTGTCGGTATCGACGCTTGAGCGCACCAAAGATCGCGTTCTCCACTGGTGTGAAGAGCGACTCGGAGTAGAGAGTCGACGACGAGGAAGGCGATGGCGAAGTCCTTGGAGAAGCACTGGCCGCTGCTGCATCTCCTGCTGCTGCTGCCGCTGCCGATGGCGCTGTCGCTGCCGATGATGATAAAGCAGCAGCGGCAGGAGAAGAAGAAGAAGAAGAAGAAGGAGGAGGAGGAGGAGGAGGAGAGTCCCAAGTGGACTGCGCGACGAAGCTGACCGAGACGTTCTTGAGCGCCAGGTGTGACGCTTGGTGCGACGCGTACGTGTCCACGAGCAGCACGATCTGGCGGTTCTGTTCGTGCATTTTCCAGTCGAGTGCGAAGAGCCATTCGCGGAACACGGTCGGCGACATCCACGCGCGCTTGTTGTATGCGTAGCGGAACCCCACTCGAGTCTCTGCTGTGTTCCCAAGCGGCTCTGTGCACACGAAGAACGGATCGAGCATGTCGCTGCCGTCTGCGTTCGTGCAAAGCACCACCGTCATCTTGCGCTCAGAATGTGATTGTGCGTCCGATGCCTCACCGGGCAAGTCACTCCGTCGCTCTGGCAGCAGCGCATAGCGCAAACTCGTTTCGTCCATCCAGTAGACGTCCCTCGGTGCGACGCCCTGCAGCCGCATCTCCAACTCGCTCCTGGTCCTGACCACCGGCGGGCTGTCTGCGCCACCTGCTGACGACGTGCGCGCGAAGCCGTGGCGACTCTGAAACGAGTGCAGCCATCCGTTGGAGAACTGCGGTTGCGGTTGTTGTTGTTGCTGCTGTGCTGATCCTGTCATGAGGTCGAAGAAGAGCTGCGCTTTCGCCTTGAGCTCGTCGCCCGGCACCTTACGCTGGCGCGCGCGGCAGTGCAGCGCCCAGTTGGCGAGCGCCACGTCGAGCGCTGGAAACGCCACGCGGCGCACGCGTTTGCAGCCCAGCGCGTCGCTCGGCAGCTGCGCCAGCGCGCGCCGCTTCTGGAGGGCGTGCGAGATCGCCGACTGCGACGGCGCCGCCGCGAGTGCGAAGTGGTCGCGCGCCCAACGCGCGAGCTGCGCCTGCGTGGCGTTCGGCTGCTGCTGCGCACGCAGGCAGACATGGCGCTTCTGCGCGAGCGTCAATGTGGCGCGTGTCGTGGGCGCTCTGGTGTGCTTGCGAGGCGAAGAGGACACCCCTCCACTGCTGCAAACGCGTTCTCTTCGTTCGGACATCAATGCTTCAGTGAAGGACTGCTCGAAGCGGGATGTTGGATAAATGGAAGACAAGACAAAAGGCCTTCTGAAATGACCTTTTCGACGACACCTGGCACGAGTGGACAAGCTCTCATCGCACGGCGGCGGCAAACACTGACGTTCGCGCGTTGCAGCGAGTGATCCGACTGGCGACCGAAATGACCTGCGAGCCGTCGACGGTGCTGGAACTGAACCGGATGTTGCGCGAAGCCACGCAGCGTGCGACAGCAACAGCGAATGCACTAGTGCTCCAGAGCCACGAGAGAGACGCTCGAGTGCAGCGAACTGGGGTCTGTCGCTTCACATTCTCCAAGAACGATGTGCAGAGGTGAGCGGATGGTTGCTCGGCTAATGCATGCATTCGCGTCGTTCGTAGTCAGCTTCTTCAAACAGATCTCAACAGCTTTCGTTCCTCTCACAAAGCCCTCAGTGCTCTTCGCCACCACCACATCCTTTCTCTCAACACTGCTACGAACGCTCATTTGCGAGCTTGCCGGTTCGGCACTGCTCGTGTGTTTCTACTTGCCTTTGTCATTCACATCGGCCGCAAACTGGAAGAACATCGCTCACACCTCTGGATACGGAAGATATCCCCACTCCATCTCCTCGAAGTCAATTTCCTCCGAGTAGTTTGCTTGTAGCCACAGGAAGATCTCGAAGCTGGAGTACTCGAGTTCGACGTTCTGGAAAGTGTCGAGAGAAAACATCTCGGCGCTGTGGTCCAGACCGTTCGCTTTCAGGAACAGGAGCTTCTCGAAGTTCGCTTCGTCGACTGCATCTGCCATTGCGTACTCCGTGTAGTCTTTCTGGCGGTCTAGCAGCCACTGCAGCATTTCGAGCGACTTGGCACCATCAATGGCTTCTTCGGTGCATCTCTCGGTTCGGTTCTCGTGTAACCACTGGACAACCTTGAGATAATCTCCTTGTGCAGCGCCGTCCATTGCCCTCGTCGAGCAGCCTTCGTCCCGATTCGCATGCAGCCACTTCGCGATCTTGAGGTAGCCATAAGTCGCTGCTCCGTCCATCGCCTTTGTTGTGCAACCTTCTGTCCGATTCGCGTGCAGCCACTGCACAATCTCGAGATGGCCTTGTCGTGCCATTTCATCCATCATACCGGCAGCACCTTCGCTCGGGATGTTCTCGTGAACCCATTTGATGATGTCCAGGTGGCCACTTTGGGCTCCACACCTTGAGACAGCTTTTCAGCGTGCAGCCGCTTGAGCATCTCCAAGTCATTCCACCAGAAGATACGTTGCTTCTGTCTCGGGTCAAGCTTGTACCCACGATTAACGAGATCCCGAGCAAACTCGAAGCGCCCAAATCGGATAGCGTACGTCAAGGCGAAGCAGGCCTGGGTCTGTCTCGAGACGATCATCCCGCCATCGCCACGGCACTCCACCTCGCTCAGCCACCGCAGGATCTCGATATCACCACGGCCCGCAGCTGTTTCGATCATCTCCTGGATCTGGCGTGCTTGGAGGCTCTCCAGCTTCGGAACAATGTACTGGAGGACGTCGAACTGTCCCTTTTCCACAGCTTTGTTCGCCATCAGAAAGTTTGGACGCACCCTCGGGTAGCGCTCGAGCAGCCACTGCAGCACGCGCATCCACCCCAAGGCCGCAGCCTCGAGCATCGCCATCGCCGGTACCACGCCTGGACAGTACTCGAAGCAGATCCAGCGCACCACGTCCACGTCGTCATCTCTTCGGATTGCAGCGATGAGTCCCTTGGCTGCGAGGAACGTGCGGTAGTACGGATCCAGGATCGCCGGCGTCGACTTTGAGTCCCGAACTTGCGCTTGCGCAGCTGCAGTCGCGGCGGCTTCGTGGACGGCCAGTCGTTTCAGCACTCGAAGTCCGAGTCCTCTTTCGCACGCGCGCTCGAGACTCCTGTTTTTGAAAGGCGCGATGTCCAGGAACGCACTCACGAGACCCGCGGCGTGCAGCATCGCGCCACTGTTTCCATCCGCATTGTTTTCGCCTGCATGGCGGAACACGACTGCAGCGCTCGCAAGCGGTTCGAGCGGACCTGACGGTGTCGGCGAGAGCTCGAACGAGAGCTTTGGTCTCTTTGTTCGCGTCGTGCTGGGAGCTCAAATTGATGCTGTTAGTAGAGGCTTCACCTGCTGCTTGCGCGTGTGGTGTGGTCAGTAGTGAGAACATCCACCTACACGAGATGGATAGATTCTCGGCCATGAACGGATTCAAGAGACCTTCTGAGATATCGAACGCTGGCGTCCAAATCTCTAAAAGAACCGCTCCAGCTTCCTACGATGCTAGCGCTCCGCCTCCTGCTGCTCGCCATCGCCATCGCCAGTACCGGCAGCGCCCGCGCCTCCAGACTCCACATCAAAGTTCACGCGGCGGCTCCTCCCGACACCCTCTTCACGCGCGTCGTCGCGGACTTCGCCCCGTGCGGCAGCAGCAACAACCTGCTCGCGATGTGCGCGTCACGTGACTTCGTGTGCCGCATGCCTAACGGTCAGGCGGCGTTCGCGCGCGAGCCGTCGTGTCTGCCGTTCGATCCGAAGGCGCAGGGCATCAACACGCGCGAGCTCGAGTCCGCGGCCCCCTGGAGCAGCTGCGATCCGAGCCATGCGGACGTCAACGTGCCCACATGCCGCCTCGCGTTCCGCTGCATGTGCGCCGAGCCGCTGAGCCGCAGCGGCTGCCGGTGCGAGCCGCCGGACGCTGTGCCCGGTGTGTCCTGCGGCGAAGTGGGCGCGTGCCCCAGCGGCAAGTACTGCAAGTGGACGCCCGGGGGCGCGCAGGAGTGTGGCGCGAAACCTTACTACGCTTAGGGAAGGACAGGAGACAATGGCAACGGCGCCATAGCTTCAACGAGGAGGAAAGTGTCCTGTCGGTCGTTGGATGGTTGCCTCTCTCTCTCTCTCTTGCTCGTTCGCTCGTGCAGCACTCGGAGACCCCACATTGCTTCGCCGTGCGATATTGGACTATAGCTCGTGAACAAGATGTCCACGTTCGCCGAGAACGACCAGGTCCTTGGAGATGGCTGAGACAACGCGACAACATGGCGCGAGACCGGGCGGGCGGCCAAGCCGACCTGCGACCCACGCGAGCACGCGCTGGTCTGAGTGTGCTGCACGCTGGCGACCAAGCGAGCGACCGAAGTGGACTCGCAGTTTCCGCTTATCGACTCGTATTCAGAATTTTGACACGGATGACACGCGTGAGCGCTGGCTCGTGGGTACCGTCCACCCAATTGGACGCCGTGGCGTCGCGCGACGACGGCGACGGCGGCGGCGACGATGACGCGCTGCTGCTGCCGTTCGTGGAGGCGCTGTACGATGCCAGCTTTGCGGTTGAGGGCAACGACGACAACGACGACGACGCTGGAGCGTTTGAGAGCTCTGAAGGAAGCGACGTGCTGAAGCTCAAGACTCGGGAGTCGCCCCTTCCGCCGTCGGTTGACTTCGTAGACGCCCCAAACGCGAGCGCGGAGCTAGGGCTCGCAAAGCCGCGGCGAACTGCCAAGAAGCCGTCGGTCAGATGGAACCCGAACAAGGCGCGCGACGAGCGCAAGGGCGAGCTCATCTATCTGCGCAAGAAGGTGGTGGAGCTCGAGGCGGAGCTCGGCAGGGTCCAGGCCAAACGACCGCGTCTCGCGTCAAGTGCTGCAGCTGCTGCTGACGAGGGTGTCAGTGCTGACGCGGTTACCGAGAGGAGTGGTGCTGCGCGAACGTCACAGGCGATCACAAGTGTGTGGAAAGAGATCGCGAGCCGCCAGAGCGAGGAACGCGTGAAGGCCGAGTGCGAGAACGTGCGTCTCAAGATCGTGCTGGAGAACCAGCTCAAGATCGCCAAGAGCCTCGAGAAGGTCTTGACCAAGAAGGCGACTGCAAAGGTACTGACGAAACTGGCCTGCGAGTTCTCTTGTCAAGTGGTGTGTTAGCTGATCGAGAGAGCGTTGGGAGCAGCACCTGACGCGTGATGGTTGTTGCATTAGGACATTGAAGAGTTTGTCGAGCGCAACAAGTTGTGCGCGCCGACGGCCGACGTCACGGACGCGGACGTGTTCAAGGCCCTGCTGAGCGAAGTGGAGCTAATGTTCTCACGCGTTGACAGCGTGTTCGAGACAAACAAGCTTGCGCACGCAGAGACGTCGGTAACGAGCGCGCGCGTGCGCTCCGATGCGCACAGCGGCGTGTCGCTGGAGATCTTTGCGAATAAGCTGCTTCCATTCGAGCTTCACGCGACGGGGGACGCTGCGTGGCACTACTTTACGTCCGCGAAGGTGAAGGCGCCTTACCGATGCTACCAGTACAGCTCGGACAAGGTGAGAGAGAAAGAGCGGGAGAGAGCGAGGCTAAGACTCTGCATGCAGACGCTGTGTACGTTGCTCATAGTTTGATTGTGTTCGTGTGCTGTCCAGCACATGCATACATCGGACAACATGGTTGTGGAGAACTTCATCCTGAAGCTGAAGGCGAAAGGGACAGACGCGAACCTCCGCTGCAAGCAGGTCATTCGGCGCCGCGTGGAGGAAGAGCGCGTGGTGATCGTGTGGCGATCGGCAGCGGAACCGTTCGAGTTCTCGGACGAGCCTGTTTCAGGGGTACGCTTCTACCAAGACGGGTACATTGTCATCAAGCGACCAAGCACGATTCAAGCTGCGCACACATTGCTGCAGTCGTGCTACATTTTTACACCAGATTTCGCGGGCGACTTCGCGAATCGTAGCCATCCGCGCGTCGGCGCGATCACGGACTTCATGCTGGCGTCGACAGCTGCATACATTGCATCGGCGCACCAGATGATCGAGAACGTGTTGATTGACCAAGCGCGGAAGAGCAGCAACATGCGAGTCCAAACAGTCCATTGACACCCTGCGTCCGCTGGTGCTGCGTGTGCGCGTGGGCTATTTGCTGTCATATCCTGCTTGTGTATCGAATGCATGGTATTCAAGATATGCCGCCGTGACGGCGTCGCCTTCACAAGCTCATCGATGAGTTCGCTGTCCTAGATCTGCGATCCACAATGCCGAGGATCAGCTGCTGCTTCGTCAGCACGAAGAGAGTGGACTGTAGTGTGTGAACAACGACATCATCTGCTTGCCAGTACGCGAAACGCCTCTCCCGGATGAGAACGTGGTGAGATGTTTGAAAGAGACAAAGTTCGGATGCACGTATCAACAGTGTGCTCGGTGCTTTCCCTCGATCTCTACCAGCTATCCCACGAAATGAGAATCTTGGACCTGTGAACAAGAGTCAACTGGAGCGTGCTCTTCGAGTTCACCCGCTCGCGGGCCTCGACGCGTACGCTCTCATGGCGCGAGTGCGGTCGGTCATGTAGACTTGTGTTCCCGCGATACTCGGCAGGTGCTTCGATCGGGTCATCCAAACCTGTCGGGTCCCGTAGGGTGCGCCCAACGGAGTCACGATCAGCTTCTTCATCACAGCAGGAGCAAGCAGCCTCTCACGTGAGCAAAGTGCCAGAGTCCCTCCCTCCCATGTGTCTCGCGAGGCCGCAAATCCACCTGCATCAGATGGCGAGGACAAGCTCTGGTGACCTGGACCAATGAGAACGCGCCAGATCGATTCGACTCGAAATCGCCACCGCATGGCTACACTTTGTGAAGTGCACCAAACTCGGATACAGCGAAGTGGTACAACTGAGACCACGATCGCATCATTCTCCGATCCGCCGCCCGAGCGCCAAGCGCCTCCTCACCAAGTCACACACATACCTACAGTACACGAAGTAGTGCCGATGCTGCTCAGTGCCCAGCAGACGACCGCGGCGCGCAACTTCTTCGGCCGCGTGCAGAGCGGCGTCTCGCGCCTGCAGACCAGCGTGCACCAGCAACTCAGCCACCAGTTGGGCGCAGTATCGACCGCGCTCGCGACCGCTAGCGGCACAAGACACTCGAGCGACGTGGTCGTTTCGGCTTCCGGTGCCACACTGCCGTCGCTCTTCGTCTGCCGCCGTCACGTCGTCCAGCCGCAAACCGATCTGCGCACCCGTGACTACAGTGTCGACATCCACAGCACACTGGATGCCGCCGATGCCGCATCAGACTTCATGCTCTCTGAAGTCGACGGCGTCTCGCTCACCATCGCAAGCTACCTGAGCGCGCGTGAGCTCTACAACCTCCAGCTCGTCAGCCGCGCGTGGCGTGAGTTCGTCGTCGCGCACCGCGAGCGGCTCTACGGCGAGCTGCTGCCGCGCGTCTTCAACACGGTCGTCCCGTGCTCGTCAGCGTTCACGTCGTTCATGCTGTCGTATCGTCACGAGGTGGTGCGCGAGCTCCAGCACTCTCAGGCGATCGCGCCGACCCACACGGCGCTCGAGACGTACTGCACGACCACTGAGCCGGTGGACCACGGCTTCATCGCCATGTTCTGCGACATCGTCGAGTTCACGGACCCGCGCGTCGCGCGGTTCGTGGCGTTCAAGCGCCACTACGCGCTCAGTGTAGTCTTGGCGGCCACGCCCGGACACGTTGACGCCTTTCGCAAGCGCTCGGGGTACACGCGTCCGATCGCATTCGTGCCGGTGCGCAACCCGAACTGGCCCGAGTTCGAGCTCCCGCAAGTGCACGCCCCAGGCTTCCTCGGCTACGCCTACGACTTCGTGCGCATGGCACCGGGCTACGAGGCACTTAAAGACACGGTCGCCAAGTCGATTTTGCGGGACCTCATGATCTTCGACTCGAGCGAGCACGCGGCGGTGTACGGCGCGTCCATCGGTCGCCAGCCGTTCGCTGCGATTCTGGACGAGGCGGTCGCCAACCCGGCGCTGCACATGACGTTCTCGAGTCCGCTGCGCCGCCAGATGCGCGCGCTGCCGATCGCCGAGCGGATACGCCTGCTCAGCGAACGCATCCACGCAATTGACAGCGCCATCCTCGCTCACTCGGCGTAGGCGCTTAGGCGAGAAGCATGACCACAGAACCACCTGTAAGATAGACACCACACGTTCGATAGACATCCGTTCAATGCACTTGCATTCGCAACTCTGAAAGGTCAAGGTGCGCGAGCGCCTCGGATTACATTCGCCCCTGCCTCAGAAGTGCACTCACGATTCACCCGCAGCGTTCCGCGCCGCGCGGTCCGCGACGTCGTTCCACTTGGAGCGCCAGTCCGTCTTCCCCGTGTGTGCCTTCACGTGGCGCCAGAGCACCCTGCGCTCACCCTGCGCGGCCACGAGCTGCTCGAGAATGTCGCGGTTGAGCACGGGCGCGCCATTGGCCTTGCACCAGTTGTTGCGGCGCCACGCGCCAATCCACTCGGTCATCGACCGGATGAGCAGCATGCTGTCGGAGAAGATGAAGAGCACGCGGCGCTGCGTCGCGTCCTCCGCGTTCGCGCGCTTCAGGGCCTCGAGAGCCGCGAAGTACTCAGCACGGTTGTTCGTCGCGCGGTGCTCAGTGAGCTTCCTCGCTACGTTCCATGCCGGGCAGTGCGGGAACACACACGCGAAGCCTGCCTGGCAGCCGCGCTGGCCGTTCTGCAGCGCGCTACCGTCGCAGAACGCGACGAGCGTCTCCGGGTGCTCTGGATCTGGGTCGCTGGCGCTCGCGCCCGTACGCTGCTGGTCCTGCCGGACGAATGCCTCTGCCTCCTCCCGGCTCGAGAACTTCTTGATGCTCGCGCTAAAACGCCCCTTGACGTGCTGCTTGGCCTCGTTCCACGAGGCGAACACGCCGGTTTGGCGGCCGCCCGCGACCGCGTACCAGAACTGCGTTGGCGCTGCCACTGCCGCTGTTCTCTCCGCTATTGTATTGTCTGCCTGCTGCTCATCGTGGCGCTCTGCACCCGGTGCTTCAGTATCGACCTGCGCGCCATACCCGATGCGGTAGGTCTTCAGTGACGCCTCTGGTGCACTCGCATCACCTATGACGCTGCTTGTCACGGGGAGCCCTCCTCGGTTCTCTTGCCTTTCTCGGCTCACGTAGCCGGCCACAAATGCCTCGGCCGCCTCGCGCGTCGCGAACTTGCGAAATACGGGCCCCACATAGCCGTCCGTGAGCGCCAGCACCTGCGGCCAGGAGGTGACGACACCCGTGCTGTGGCCCTTTGCCACCGCGTAGAACGCCTGCTGCTGCTGCTGCTGCTGGAGAAGCGCGCGTTTGGCTGTCGGCTGGTCTGCTGCAGTCGCAGCAGGCGAGGCTTCCCAGGAGCGCGCGTGCTTCCGGGAGCTGATGGTGTTGTTGCTGTGGTTGGCATAACTGGTCGAGCTGCTGCTGGTGGAACTGCCCTTAGCCGCGACGAACGCGCGCGCGTCGGTGAGTGACGGGAACTTCTTGAAGACGGCGCCTTTGAAACCCTTGACGCGCGCCTCCGCCTCCGCCCACGACGAGAAGACGCCGACCTCGCGGCCGTGCGCCACGGCGTAGAAGCCGCCGCCCGCCATTCTACGGTGAGCGAGAACACAAATCGGCAAAAGTGACTCGAAGCGGCCAAACCCTCTCAGATGTGATCAAACGTAGCCATGTTGGGGCGACACCTGTTGGCGCCATACTCCAGTGCAGCAGAGCGCTGCAAGAGATTCCTCGGACGACGGCCACGGCAGTATCAGTGCGAAGATGGTTTGTAGAGGTATGGAGCCGCTGTGGACCAGTGCGGATCGCACATCCGTTGTTGCAAACACCCAATACAACAGGTTTACAAGTAGGCTAGCCACATGTGCCGCTACTCTCGAATTGACTAAAAAAGCACAATACACAACTAGCGATAGTTAGGCCTGTAGAAACCATTCAGACTGTATGCGTACAAAAGTCTAGGCTCTCACATCGCCTGGTGGAGCCGCACTACACACAAAAAGATAACACAATGCTGTGGAGCGCAAATGCCCAATTGTCTTCCTCGCTGTTCCGTCTCGTTCGAATTGAGATCTCGAAGGTGCACACGCACACCTCTCGCATACTACGGCAAGGTCAAGCAAGCTTAGATAGGGTGGGGTCATGGGCAACAAAACAAAACGATCAGTATCTACCCACGCGCCAGAGACCTCTACACTCACTTGGTACTGAACAGACAATAGAAACACATCTTGTGCAAAACGTTACAAATACGAGAGTTACGAGGAGCCCACGATGGCCCATAGTGAGCTCATAAAAGCTTTGTCCTCGCCATATCCTTGTCAGACATATCTCATATTGCGCTGTCGGCTTTTTCAAATGTAGAGCGGCGTACGCTTGGTTGTGTTCGCCATGCAGCACGGAACCGCTAAATGTTCTAAGTCCGCATTCCTCCTAGCTGTTACTCACAGACACAAACATCCTCTGTGCAGCGAGTGTCATCAGTTGATGCTACGGATCTCTGTTGTCAGCAAATCCTTGCATCTAAATCACTATTTGCGCCATGCTGTCTTGCAAGAGCACTGAGCTATCTTGCAACCACTGGTCTTTCTGTGTGCAACTGCAGCGGCTGAAAACGGGAGTGTCCATTCCATTTGTATTGATAAGGTACTGTCTTGTAGGTCACGCTAATGGTCGATAACAATGTGAATGAGCAGCATCCGCGTGAACGATGACGTGAGACGCCGACATGCGTATTTCGATGTTACCTTTTAGCATTCCGCAAATGCGACGCTAAGGTATTCAGGTAGTCTGCCGAGTTGTAAAGACTGTGAGGGATCTCACACCGCACATTGCTTGAGAAAGCGTATGAGCATATGCACGTGCGTGCGGTAGTTAAGGCCAAGTAGCTACAGTCAGCAACTGTGGTTGTTTGGATAACGACATTCGCTCGATAAGGTGATAGCTAACCTGAATATGCGTTTGGCTGGTTTTCTTCTCCATCCTGTACGAAATCCTGGAAAATATAATGGGAAGTCAGTTTTCCTGAATTGTTCTAACCTGCAAGCAATAATAACCCAGTTGGGTAGGCTGGTGTGTGGCAGCATGTTCGTGCGAAGCTCTTCGCGATCTGTGTGTCCCACATAAAATTAGCAACTCGTGTGTGCCACATGAGCTGTGTGTATCAGGACTACCACGTTGCACTTCAACATTCGAGCTTAGCATTGGATATTCGGATCATACTTGGGAGTCGAACTGAAGGAGGGATGACTTTGGCATGGTGGGCTCGTGGGAAAGAAAAAAGTCGCAAAGGGAACTAAAGAGACCAGCCCTCACTTTCGAATCCGCCAGTTCACCAGCAGATCAAGCGGCGCCTGACTTCTCTCAAGACCGATCTCGTTGCCATGGCGCGTGGAGGTTTCTATGCGGTAGCAATCGGACGCCAAACCGGCATCTTCACCTCGTGGGAAGTCACCGAGCTCCAAGTGCATGGGTATAGCGGCGCGAAGCACGAAAAATTCAAGACTCGAGAGAGGGCAATGGAGTACCTCAAGAAGAACGGAGTTGTTCTCGCATCTTCGCCGCAATCTCCCCTCAGCACCGACACCAGTAACACAGGTGGCGATGCGACGAACTCGACGCACGATTCGGCGGATGAACTGAACTCCAGGTTTAGTGCAATGAGCATTGAACGCATCCCTCTGAAGCATCAAGGAAAGATCATTGCGTTCTGCAAGGGGAGTTCGCTGAACCACGTTCGTGAAGGTAAAAGAGGAGGTTGGGCGTTCGTGTTGCTGAGCCACCATGACATCAGCCGTAGCGCAGTGCTGTACGATGATGACCCAACGAATAACCGTGCAGACTACACCGCGGCGTTGGAGGCGCTGAGAGAAGCGAACCGGATCGATCCGAACAAGACGCTGACGCTAGTCATCTTCACGAACATTGAGCTCTTGGTCAACACGATGAAAAAGTGGATCAAGAAATGGATCGCGAATGACTGGCAAACGGATGAAGGCGATCCTGTAAAGAACCGCGATCTCCTTGAGCAGATTCTGGAGGAGCAACGTAATCGGCGTGTTGAGTGGCGCCACCTTAAGGTGGACTCGAACAAATCAGCCTGGAAGAAGAATTTGATGGATGAAGCCCAGACTCGAGCTATTAAGCGCATGAACGAAAGCATGTGACTGTGCAAGCGTGCCGAAGACCCGCGTGGTGACACGAGCTGCTCTCGGTGCTGCATGATGTTTGTATGGTGTGGCTGAGAGGTCAGTGTGAGACTACCAAAGAGAGCAATGTCAATCCCACTTCGATTTGAGTGAGTCTGTCTCTGCTCGCTGGATGCGAGGCAAATTTCGTCCTGGTGTGTGCTAAGCAACGAGGAAAAAGCAAGATCATTAGGAGCTTCTTCGTTAAACACTCGAAAGTTGATTCAATCCTAGTCGCGACCGATCTCGGACGCCCAGTGCGGCGCGTTCTCAAAGCCGTTCTCGCCGTGTTGGTAGTCCCAAATCGTCTGGCGGATCTCTGACTGCGTCGTCATCACGAACGGACCGTACTGCACCACGGGCTCCTCGAGCGGCTGACCCGACATGATGATGACCTCGAGTCCCTCGGACTCGCCCGCGTCCAGTCGCACGCCGTCGCCCTCCTTCTCCATCACGATCGCCTCGT
>JAASFZ010000067.1:0-41290 GCA_023334075.1 Globisporangium nunn | reverse complement strand
TGAACGAGCACCTGCTCAACCAACCCGACGCTCAACCAGAACAAGCTACAAGTCGTCGCCACCGAGGACGAGGCGGAATTTTCATCCGATCGGTACGACTTCGCGCCTCGTAGTCCGGAGAAGCTTGCAGGCGACAAGCAAGCAATGCCGAGAAGAGCAAGCGCGGCTTGAGACGATCGACTCGATCAAAGCGAATGTGCTTCAGGTGGCTCTCGAAAGCGTCGATACAAAAGGTAAACGACGCGGAGTGTGAGCTCGAGCCTTGAGTGAGATGTAGGACGCAGCAGGAGGCATAAAGGATGGAAGAGCTCAAGCAACAGCTAGTGACATTGGCATCTGCACGCGCTCGGCCACGACCATCGACCGTCTGCTGTGTGGTCCATAGGCAAGTTGGATGCAACGCTCCATTCGAACAAGTCAGCAGCAGCAGCTCCCTTCATCAGTTCACTCTGCCATGTGCCCTTCACCACCACCACCACCACCGTTAGACTCCAGCACTAGACTCCAGCTCCAGGGTCAGGAGCTCTAGTCGACCTCCGTAGTGTCAAGACTTTGTGTTACCTTACTACACTACGAACTCTCAGCGTGCTACGCATTGTGCTATCGTCCTATCTCCCTTCTTCTCTTCCTCGCACGCGCTCCTTCACGCCTCTGAACTCGTCGTCGTCGACTTGGTTCGAGCGGCTTTGCGGCGTCGCCGACTGTGCACCGTTGCTCGTATGGTGAGCAGACTGCCCGGACGAACTCTGCAAGCGGACCGTCATCGTCATGATCGCTTTCTTGGTTGCTCGCAATGCCGAGCGCGTCGACGACCGCCACGATGCGATTCCAGGTGCGACAGCTCCGAGTCTTACTTGCTCGAGGTGCGACTCTCGACCCAAACCAGCCGGACGCTGATGACCTAGATGGCACTCGTGTGGTCTCGGTAGTCTGACTGTGCTCGAGAACGCCTCGTTGAGGATCTTTCTGCAGTGTCTGCGCCCGACACTTTAAGCCAAGGAAGTCAAGATCGTGGCTGTGCATCCGCGGATCGAGATCCCGATGCCGTCGCTCCTGCAGACATACGAGTCGACGATGCCCATTTTCTTTGCGGTTCCGACAGTATTTGAATGCACGATGAAGCCGCGCTAGAGGCCAAGTGAGCAGATCAAGTGCGCTCAGGGTCTCAAATGCGTGGCACAAATGGAAGAATGTTTTGCGTCCGTTCCAAAAAGCAATTTTAGCAATAATTGTGCTTGCTTTTTACATAGCAAGCACATTTTAGATAGAAGAAAAGTACTTATCTATAGGAAAAACTTTTTTGGTTTTTACTAGTTTGTTTGCGTCCCTATGCAACCTAATTTGTTTCTAACAAAGTTTGCAACATACCGTAAACAGAACTGAAACGGTAAAAACCATGCACAGACCTCACATAGTGATTTCAAGCTTAAAAACTGTGCATGGATTTTACGTCCATAAATGAAGTCGAAACTCTCTAACTCAATTTGATTTGCAACAACAGGTCAATCACTTTTCAAATGCACAAAAAAAGCATATTTTAGTCGAAAATAAAAAATTGTGGCTACATTGATAAATATGCAAAGTTGGAGCGGAAAATTACGAGGTTACGGCTGTTTTTGTAAATTTAGGTCGGTAGTGCTAGACAGCCGAAAGTGGTGTGGTACACACTAGCTACGGTCCAGAGGTGCGTTTTCACTGCGGCTCAAAGCGTTTCATCATTCGCAGTTTCGACCGCCAGGCTCACCGAGCATTTGTCGTCGACGAATTAACGTTGATTCTCGTTCAATGGCTCTCTTCCTTTTCGCACTACTTGGCAACATGGCCACGTTGGATCGGTGGATGGTCTCGTGATTAACGTTAGTTGCTGCTCCGCTCCTGCTGGTGCTGGTGACTTGCATTGTCGATCGTGGCCTTCAATCGATGGATCACGGCGGTCGCGCGTCGCTGCGCGTTGTTCGTGCGCGACTGCACGATGCAAGTCCCTTGCGATTTGCGATCGGGGTGGCATGCCATTGGGTAGCAAGTGGACATTCTCTGTCCGCGACTCGGGAGCAATCGTGTCCACTCTTTTTCTCCTCGCGTCCACTCTTTTTCTCCTCGCGTCGTCGTTGTACGCTTCTTGCTGTCTCCCCATTGCCGGCTGTTGTGCCCGCTCGAGCAACATGATGCGGGGGGCGAACTGAGAAAGCGGAGGCGACTTGAGGTGTGCGCGCGCTCGCCAGTTTGCTCGCTGATCAGGAAGCACGAAACTCAGCGTCCGTTCCCTCCACTTGTCGACTTCGCTTCCATCTACTAGTGCATCGCAGCACATCTGACAGCAGCGAAAGAGATATGAAGCCGAGCTGGTCGCCGCCGGGCAGCACGAGCACAAGCAGAGATCCGTATGGACTTCAGCTCTACGAGTCGCCATCGCTGCCTTCGAGTCAACAGCCCCAGAACCTCCAACAACAACAACAACAACAACAACAACAACTTCCCCAAGTCGCCCTGCTCGACAAGAACGCCATCCTCTTCGATGAGCACCACCGCGAATCGCGAGACAGCGCGAACCGGTACGTGGCCGGGAACCAGTTCTACAACCACGAGATGTACGGCTCGCTGCGCGGCGGTGGCACCGTCAAGTTCTTCTCGTGGGAGAGCATCGGGCTCGTGGCCGCCGTCTTCTCGTCCGCGTTCTCGTTCCAGTCGCTGCAGGGTGTGCTGCGGCCGCTCATGGCCACGCACCTGAACCTGAGCAGGCAGGACACCGTGGCCGTGCAGCGTCTCATCGAGCTGCCCATGGCGCTCAGCTTCTTCGTCGGCTTGCTCTCCGACTGCTATCCGATCATGGGACTGCGCCGCAAGGCGTACATGGTCATCGGCATGCTGCTCAACGCTGTGTGCGTGTTCGCGATGGCGGGCATCAGCGCGCACTTCGAGTCCCAGAGCAGCACGGACGAGCGCAGCTCGGCACTCGTGATGCTCGTGCTCGTGCTCTCGGGACTCGCGAGTCTCGGTTGCATCATCACGTACCTCTGCGTGCACACGCGCGTGATCGAGCTCTCGCAGCGCGAGGCTCTGCGCGACCGCGGGTCGATCCAAGTCGAGTACCTCGTCTTCCGGCGTCTCACGTCACTCGTGACGGCGTCGTACTCGTACTTGACGATCGGGTCAGGCGCCACGGGATCAGAACCCAACCTGGCGCTCTCGACGTCGACGCTGCTGCTTGCAGTCGTGTCGCTGCTGCCGCTGCCGGTCGTGCTGCGGTACTGGAAAGAGGAGCAGTACTCGCTGCCGGTGCCCATGAAGGTGCGCACGCAGATCTTCTGGAAGATCATGCAGCAGCGCGCCGTGTGGGGGATCCTCGCATTCATCTCGTTCTACGCGCTCTTCCTCGCCGTCAAGTTCACGGACTCGGCGAACGTGGTGCGCGGCTGGGCGCCAGGCGCCGCGAACGACAACTCGCTGCTGCTCAAGACGATCCAGGACGTGATCATGCTGCTCACGATCGTGGCGTGGCGCGTGCTCTTCATGAACCGGTCGTGGCGCCGGTTCTTCTGCTGGGCGCCGGTGTTCCAGATCGGTCCGCCGCTGCTCGCGTCGGCGCTCGTGACGTTCGACCTCGTGCGCGACCGGTACCTCTACCGCGCGCTCATGTCCGTGAGCTTCGTGGGAGATGGCATCACGACACTCAACAACGTCGCGCCGCTCGTCGAGATCATCCAGGAAGGCTCCGAGGGCGCCACGGTCGGACTTGTGCTCTCGCTGCAGCGCGTCATCGGCATCTTCGTGAGCACGAACGCGCAGGGACTCTTCCGAGGCGCCAACTTCTACGACCCGAGCGCCGTCAAGACCGACGGCGCGGACGTGCGGCTCGACGTCTTCCTCTCGCTCGTGCTCAACTTCGGCGTCAACGCGCTGGCGCTCGGCGGCCTCTTCTGGCTGCCGTCGCAGAAGCTCGACGCGCAGCAACTGCGCATGTACGGCGGCTTCACCAAGGGCGCGAGCACTGCGATCGTCGCGTTCACGGTCGTGCTCTTCGCGTACTCGGCCGTCATCAACGTCATGTCGTTTGTGCCGGGGCTCTCATGCGCACTCATCGCGGGCGGCAACGGCTGCAAGTGAGGGCGGGCGAATGGCGGCGCAGAGCTGAGTGAGTAGATCGTGCTAATGAATGGAAGCGAGTTGACAAGCAGAGTCGACGGAGGCGTCTTGGTGCTTGGCGTTGCAGCGAGAGGAGGAGAGGTGGGCGGCAGCACGAAGACTGTGGCGGTCACTGAGCAGCTCGCGCATGCGTGTCGTCTACAGCACAGCAGCAGCAGAACTGTTCTCGAGCTACTCTTGCTTTACCAGACTCGACGAACTCTGTTGCCAGTTCATCACTGCTGCTCACAACAGCGTCTGTCCGTGTCGACACCAAAGCTTGAAAACTCAGTCGGGAGTTGCATCTCGAGGCGTGTGCACGGATCGTTCCCGGTTCCTCGATGTCCACACGCCGCGTGTATCATGCGTCCCACTCACCATGGACCGTCCCGCCTTCCAGCGCACTGTGCACTCTTCGCTGCGTGAGCGAGTGCATGATGGGAGGCAGCTCTCATTACAGCTTTCGCCCTCCGCCCGAGCTGTCTCCCTCGCTCCCAGTTCGCCTGCACGCAGTTGGCTCAACGTCGGCGCATATCTCTCCCACCAGAGTCTTCCAGCATTATGAGCTGCAGCGAACACGTCGAGGATCCAGCAGCAGCTGATGATGCGGAGTTGGACGTCACTCGCCTCTTTGACGCGATAACGCGAGGCGACGTGAACGAGTTGCGCGCCGTGCTGCTCGCTGCCAGCGGAAACGTTGCGTCGCTGCTGCAAATGACATACGACCAAGGAGACACTGTGCTCCGGTTCGCAGCGGAGTCCGGCAGCGGCGATTGCGTTGCAGAGTTGCTCCAGCACGGCGCTGCAGTGGATGCGGCGAACCGGTATGGTCAAACACCACTGATGTATGCTGCGAGTGTCGAGGTGGTCACAGTGCTGATCGACGGAGGTGCGCGCACAGATGCTCAAGATCGTGATGGACGACAGTGGCTGCACTATGCTGCTGCCTTGAATCGAGTAGACGTCGTGCTTGAGATTCTTCGACGCGGTGGTGATGTCGACGTCAGGGACGACCATGGCCAAACGCCACTGATGTTTGCTGCAAGTGTCGAGGTGGCCACAGTGCTGATCGACGGAGGTGCGCGCACAGATGTTCGAGGCTACCACGGAGGACAGTGGTTGCACTATGCTGCTGCTATGAATCGAGTAGACGTTGTGCGCGAGGTTCTTCGACGCGGTGGTGATGTTGACGTCAGGGACAGCGATGGCCGAACGCCACTGATGTATGCTGCGAGTGCTGAGGTGGCCGCTGTGCTGATCAACGGAGGCGCAGATGTGAACACGTGTGAGCTCGACGGTCGATACTACAACGACGGACGACAGTGGACTCCGCTGCATCACGCAGTTGCGTCAGATTGCTTGGATGTCGTCATCGAACTGCTCAAGAGCGGCGCGCGCGTGGACGAACCGGCAGATTATGATGGGTGCAGAACCCCATTGATGTATGTTAAGAGCGAAGAGGTGCTGGTCAAGCTGATCGAGGCCGGAGCAGACATCAATGCTCGATCAAGCAGTGGGGAAACCGCGCTTATGATTGCAGCTGAGGAAGGTCGCGTCGAGATTGTTGCGGATCTACTTACCCATGGTGCAAACATTGACGACAAGGACGACTCCGAAAAGTGTGCGTTGCTGATCGCAGTAGAGTACAACAAACCAGAGATGGTCAAGGAGCTTCTGAAGCAAGGTGCTAAGCTCGACATCCGAGACAACAAAGGAAAGACTGCGCTGTCATATGCGGTCCCACGTAAAGATTGGATGGATATCGTGCTTGAGCTACTCGCGCATGGCGCCGATGTCAACAACGTGGACAAGTTCGGCAAGACGCCGCTGATGGAAGCAGGCACCTTGACAGCACTCCTGATCGAGCGAGGTGCCGACATCAACGCGAGAGACAACGACGGTCGAGACGCGTTGTCGTGGGCGGCTGAAAAAGGCTGCGCGGAAACTGTCGTGACACTGTTGGAGCGTGGTGCCGATGTGCACACGAAAGACAACAGCGGAAGATCGGCGCTCTCCCACGTCACGAACAACCTTGACATCAGGATTGCTACCGAGTTGATCAAGCGCGGCGTGAACGTCCACGAGAAAGACGACAGCGGGAAATCAGCGCTGTGGCACGCTGCCAAGGCGCAAGTCGAATTACGCGCTCTACCTATATCGGATCAGCTCAGCAAACTCTTTGGTAAGGGATATTCGGAGAGTTCGATGCAGGATCTTCTCCGACTTGGACCGCTCTCGTCTCGTGACTACTCGGACGATGTTGTCATGTACTTCGCGGCTGCAGCTACAGGCCAGTCGATCGACATAAAAAAATTGACACACCAACTAGCGAATGGAATGCCAGTCGATACCAAAACCAGTGACGGACGAACTCCATTGTTCTACGCCGCTGAGAGCGGGAACCTCGACACCGTTGATCTCCTGCTCAGTAACGGCGCGTCAGTGAACCTGACGGCAAGCGATCCCAGTCGAGAGAGTCGACACGGTGACACTCCACTCACGATCGCTGGACATGCTGGGCATATGAAAGTCTTCGAACGACTTCTGGATGCTGGTGCGTCCGTCAACGCGCGAGGCGACGATGGTGAGACGCCGCTGATCTCACTCGCTCGGTACGACAACTTCTCCGGTGTACGCCAGCTGATCGCTCGCGGAGGAGCGGTGCGATTCGAGGATGTGGGTGAAAACGAGTATCCGCTGATCCCGGGCACGCTGGAGACGATGCGGACGATGTGCGATGAGATCTTCGAGTTCAAGACGGTGTGCAGTCGTGTGTTGGATCGTCTCGACGACGTTTGCTCCGATCTGCAGCAGCAATCGAGTCCAGAATCTGCGAAGAACGACATGTTGGTGTCGTTCGCAGCCATTTTGTTTCGCTTCTGCCATCTGATGCTGGACATCAAGAAGCGCCATCGCCCGCTTGAGCGCCTGATCGCGAGTCGTGCTGTGTTGAGCCGAGTGGAGGCGTTCCACGAAGACTTGGACTACCTTGGCGAGCGGCTGGCGAAGAATGGCGAGTCGACGAGCAAAGCTATCCGGAGCTGGTCGAAGCATCTGGAGGACGATAAAGAAGAGATTGTGGTACGACTCGCGCAAATGCTCAGCTCGGACGAAGCTGTTGTCGCTAGCCTCATTGAAGATAAACAGTGCAAAGCGTCAGCACTGCGCCTTCAGTACGAGATCATCGCATACAATAGAGATGGCAGTTCGGATGCGCTCCAGCTTGTGAACAAAGTGCAAGAGCGGCTGCTTCACGCGTCCGCAATCCAAGCACCGGAAGTACCCGAATGGTTTGTGCCTCCAGACGACGTCGAGTTCCACGAGTGGAACTTTAGACGAGGGCTGTTTCCCCGCGCAAGTCGAACACCACGTTGCAAGTGGTACAAGGGTACATGGCGGAAAGCGAATGTGACGATTGAGAAGAGCGACGACAGGTGGTACCAAGATCCTGAGAACGACGCGGATCGATGGTACCGACTTCGCCATCCGAACGTGGTCGAGCTGCTTGGCGCGTGCTTGATCGATGGTCAGCGCTTCTACATGCTCAAGATGCAGTCAGATGCGGATCTCTTGGACGAGTATCTGAAAAAAGCGACTAGTGCAGCGGATCGTGCTCAGAAGATGTGGCAGTGCTTGTACAACGTGGCATGCGGACTGCACTACATGCATTCTCGGGGCGTCGTCCACGGAGATCTGCGAAACGAGAATATCGTGATCGAATCGGACTCGGTCGCGAAGCTATGTGGACTGCGCCTCACTTCATACAACCACAGTGATAACCCGAACGAACTCAGATGGCCGGCACCGGAGTTTCCAGATTCACCCGTATATGAGTTCGTAGAGTGCCCAAGGGAGATCAAACGATCGGATAGCTCGGCCATTTACGCGGCCAGCTCGGACATCTACGCGTTTGGCAAGTGCATCTGGGAAGCTGTGACTGGTAAAGCTCCTGTATACGTATATCATAACAAATTAGTCAAACCCGACGACATGGACGACGCGGTGTGGGAACTGATCTCCAAGATGTGCGCAAAGGATCCTAGTGAGCGAGTTGATATAGCGTACGTCGTGGGGCGCCTGGAACAGTTCGAATTGCAAAGCAGTAAACAGCAAGATCATGGCGGTGAAGCAAGTGTCGAGGCGGCTGATTCACCGGACGTAAGTCATAAGTGTGTGTCGATGGTATGTGCTACCCCACGCTTACCATAACGTTCTGACGCGTGCTGTTTGCCACTACTTTTGCAGGTGGATGATCAGTCCCTCGAAATGCACAAGTTCAAAGATCTGGACTACGAGACGATTCCAAGCGCACTCGTCACGCTTCACAGACGATGCGCAAACATGACCGGAAGCGAGCGGTCTATGGGCGACAGGGTTGTCCCAGCGCTCGAGTTCATCTTCAAGCTGCTGCAAGAGCGAAGCATGACCGCTGCAAATGTCGAGGTGATCGCGTTTGTCAACGCGCTGGCGAAGTTAATGCGGTATTCGCACCCCGGAAGAACAGATCAGACATTGAAGAGCGTCAAGGTGGCTGAGTCGTACCACGTGATATACACGGAGCTGGACCGGTTGCTGAGCTTGCTGAGAGTGCCAGAAGAAGACCCGATCCGTGTGTGGAGGCGGGATCCAGCTGCCGTGAGCCACGACAGCACATTGGATGAACCGAAGATCCGACATGGAGATATCACCGTCACTGACTCGGAGGTTACCATGACTTTTGGCGACGTCACATTGACCCACTTTCGCCCGCAGCTCGTGAACCACAAGCCATGGACTCGAGACGGTCTTGCTGCTGTCGCAGATGTTCATCTGGGCGATAGATTGCAAGCACTAGCATGGCACTTGCCGCTGAGCGAGGTGGAGTACGACAAGAAGAACGAGGAAGACAACCTCGGGAAAGGTTCATTCGGTACGGTGTACAAGGGCTCGTGGCTTGGTACCCCCGTCGTGATCAAGTTCATGGGGTACGAGGAAGACGCGGTCAGATACACGGAGGACAAGAAAAACTTGGTCAAGCGCCCCGAGAAAGTAGAGGAAAAGATTCCGATCTCGACCGACCTGCTGTTGCACGAGGTGCGCGTGTGGCACCGCCTGAACCACCCGCATGTGCTCAAGCTGTACGGCGCGAACCTCGTGGGCAAGCGGTACTTCGTGTGCGAGCTCGCGGATTGTAAGTTACCTGACTACCTCAAGCGTCCAGGCAACGAGAGCAAGGTATGGCAGAAGATGTACGAGGCGGCGCTCGGACTCGAGTACCTGCATGAGACGCGGCGCGTGGCGCACAACGACCTCAAGTGTGACAACATCATGGTGGGATTGGACGGCAAGACGAAGCTGATCGACTTCGGCCTGAGCGCTCTCGTGAACGAGGCGGAGGTCCAGATTGCTGTGAAGAAGATCGGCGCGGTGCGCTGGCGGTCGCCCGAGTACCTTACAGGCGGACGTCCGTCGTTCGCGTCCGACGTGTACTCGTTCGCGATGTGCATCATCGAATGCGTGAGTGGTGAATGGCCGTGGAGCTCACAGAAATATGAGGTCGCAATTAAGCGGTTGGTTGCGAAAGATAAGAGACAGCATCCGATACCAAACGTGATGAACGAGAAGCAAAGGAAGTTGATCGAGCTGATGATCAAGTTCGACCCGTCGGAGCGCGTGAAGATGGGCTTCGTGGTGGACATGCTGCGCGAGTTTGCGGAGGACGAGAAGCTCGGATCCGACGGTGTCAAGCCGCGCGAGATCGACCAGGAGGAGGCGCCGTAGATTGGCAGCTGCTTCACTGCGAGCTGGAGTTGGCTGCTCTGCAGCTCTTAGGGAACACCTGCAACACATTAGTCGTATCGGACGTTCATGACGCTCGAGTTGTATTAACGAATGCACAACCTCAATCGACATTGCACATTCTACATTGCACATTCCACAAATCGAGGATTAATCGGCGCTTCAATGGCCATCGACGCCTCCGCGAGCGCTGCTGGCGAGCGGTTCGCGTGGTGCCGCGTCTGCCGGCGCTCGAGCGACACCGCGTGGCGACGACACGCATTCAGCCGCGGCCACCAGCAGCGCGCGCTCGCGTTTCTGCAGCGGCGCGCGGATGAACTGGTGGCGCTTGTGAGCAGCTGCTCCAAAAATGATCGCCACACGCGCTGGCGCTGCAGCTTCTGTGAACACGCCGAGTGCGTTGGCCGGCGGGGACGTGAGGTGGCAGCTGGAGACACTGACGAGGGTGGCGCTGCTGGATGGTGCGCGCAGAGCGGAGGGCTGGCACGAGGGCGTGGACCACTTCGCGAGCAGCGCGCACCGCGCGGCGCTCGACGCGTTCTGCACGCGGCACCGCTGCGACGTCGGCCGCGAGATGCGCACACAGCTGGTGCTGACACCGGAGCGGCGCCGTCAGGCGAGTGCGTGTGCGAGTGTCCGAGGCTTACAGTGGGAGGCTGATAGCTGACGTATTGCGTGTGTGTGTCTGTAGCTGCTTGAGCTGCTCGCTGAGCTGCAACAGCGAGAGAAGGAGGCAGAAGAGCGTAGCGAGCGAGAGAAGAGAGAAGCGGCAGCTGCTGCTGCTAGCAAAGAAGACGAAGACGCGCAGCGCGCTGAATCGGCGGTGGCTGCTGCGAGGACCGAGGTGTTCCTGACGTCGGCGGCGGAGCGACTGCAGGTTAGTGGAGCGGAGCTGATAGCACTCGTCGAGATAGAAACAGACCTTGCTGACCTGGAGCTGCTGTGGTGCGCTGGATGTACCTGCGATCGCCACAACCCAGCAAGTGGAGATGAAGCGAGCGGCGATATCGGAGACTCAGGCAGCAGGGTCACTCGCTCTGTCGACTCTTCCGCTGCCACCATCCCCACCACTGATGGCTCCCAAGCTGTCTCTGCAGAGCGGCACTCGCGTCAAGACGGTATGGTCGCGGATGCACCGGTTGCTGGCGCAACACTGTGTGAAGTCTGAGGCGCCAACAACGTGCGATGCTGCGCACTTGACAGGTGGAGTCCTCGACTGGAGTGCTGCAGAACCCGCTCGGCAGGACGCTCGACGGCAAGCGAGTGTGGGGCGGCGGCATCGTGAAGCTCAAGTGCGTCGTCATCCTCCTGTCGAGGGCAACAGCTATGCGGTCATAAGCTGACGTTGCGAGCTCATGTGATGTGCGTGCTTGTTCGCTGATGCTCGTACTCTGGACGTATGGATGGGTGCTGCGGAGTGCAGGAAGCATGAGTGGATCCCGTGGCCGATCGATCTGCTTGTCAAGCAAGAGAACGGCCAGAGCAGTGGTGGTGGTGCCAGCGGTGTTTCCGGACAGCAACACTTTGGCCAAGATTCAGACATGGACGCAGCGAGCGCAAGCGACCGCGTTCCGTTCACACATCGCGTGACTGAAATGGCGTTCGGCGCAGGACTCGGCCGCATCCAGCGCGTCACGTGGGGCGATCACGTCGCGAACGTGCACACCATGGCGGTGCCGCCGTGGATGGTGCAGTCCGAAGACGAGTACAAGCGCTGCAACGATCGACAAGTTGCTCTCGAGCGACCGAACGCGATCTCGTCACTTCATTTGCAGGATAGAGCTAGTGCTGACAACGCTCCGACAAGGCGAATGCGCCATAATGAGCGTGGAGCAGTGCTGGCTGCGAATGGAGGAGAGGTAGTCTCCAGCTCCTCTCCTGCAGCTTCCTTGTCTGGATCAACTACAGCTCGCGAACACGAGAAGCAGCCGAGACGACAGCAGATATCCACCACATCGTCGACGCCGGACTCGCTCTGGCTGCCGAACTTTGGCGGTGTGTGGCAGGAAGGCTCGCGCGCCAGGACGAAGCAGGAGTTCAAGCGAGCGCTGCCTGCGCATTCGACGGCGCGACCATTGTCGTCATCGTCAGCTCTGCAGTTCCGACCTGCGAGCGTGTACCAACGCAGGCGGCAGGTTCGAGCTGACTCGTCGTCGTCAGTGCCACCTTCCGAGAGCCCGTCCTGTGCTGAGCTCCCACTCGCAGCTTCGAGCTCAGACTCGCTGTCACAAGTACCAAGCATGCCTGTACCAGAGCAGCAAGAGCGCGCAACTCGAGAGCTCGGCGTGACCCCTGCAGTCGAAGCAGTCGATCATCATGCCGCTCATCCTCCTGCTCCCACGCAAGCGCAAATGCCCGACCCGCTTTCACTCAAGCCTCCAGCTCCACCCAAGACACCGGCTGCAGCAACACCGATGGTGCGTAGTGACAGCATGCGGGACTTTGGAGACGTCCTGTGTGTGCTGTTTTTCACCTCACGATACTATTGATCGTTCTTGCTGTCTTCGGTCATCTGACGGGTGCTGTGCGCGCAGGACGCGAAGAAGCAGATGCTGCTCGCCCAGAAGGAGCGCCTACGCGCCAAGATGGCAGCGAGGCGAGCGCCGAACCGGTGAGAGCGCGCGTGTTTACCTCCTCGGAGGTTGACTGTCAACGAGCAAACCACACAACACACAAGCAGACCTGCAACTAGCGTCGATCGATCGTCCACGAGGAACCGACGCGTCTATTGCGTGCGAGTCTGTCGGACGGGCGAGCATCCGAGGCGCAACCAACCATCCGAGCGCCTCGGGTCGCTGGCAGCACGGGGAGTCGTCTAACTGGAGGCAGCAGCGGCGGCCGCTTCCTTCTCCTCGATCACCTTCTTGTACCGGTTCACCTGCGACGCGAACGCCTGGTTGCACTTCTCCGTGAACGGCATGCGCATGTCGTACGCGTCCTCGCCGTCGGCGTAGTAGCCCTTCTCGATGTCGTACACCCTGTGAGAGAGAAAGAGAGAGATGGCAGCCGCTCAGCTCATTGAGGCCCAGCAGCCGATTCATAGTATTGCCCGACTGCGCCGTACGCACTGGTACTGCAGCGTCTTGTGGTACAGGTGGAACGCCGCCGTGTTGCCCTCGCGCACGTGCAGCGACACGTACTCGGCCTTGAAGCTCTCGACCATCGCACGCTCTGTCGCCATGCCACAACGCATCTATCAGCCTCCTCGTCACTCCCCACACTACGAGCAGCTGTCTCCCTAGTCTACGCACGCGCAGCCTTCATGAGCTTCGTGGCGATGCCGCACTTGCGGTGCGTGCGCAGCACTGCGAGCGACGTGATGTGGCCGTGCGGCACGGACGCCTCCTCCTCCCTGCCACGCATCCGCACACGTCCGCGCAGCGCATCGATGAGTATCCCCTGTCTATCCCGCGCACGCATCCACCCGCTCTGCGAGCCAGCAAGTCGGGCGGGCGGACGCACATCTTGGCGAGCACGTAGCCGACGATCTTGCCGCTGGCGTCCTCGGCGACTTGCAGCAGCTGGGGCCACGTGGTGATGTGGTAGTAGTAGTACTTCATCTGGTAGTTCTCCGGGAGGCACCAGAGGTTGGCGTTCTGCATCTGCAGGAGGTCGGCGACCGTCGCGTTGCGGATCGAGACCATCGCTCGTCTGCTGTGCTCTGCTGTGCTGTGCTCTGCGTGCGATCCAGTAAAATGAGGGTGTGTGGCGGTGGCGCCGGTATTGGTAATAAATCCGTGCGGGCGGGTGCAGAAGCGCAGTAACGGCGCGGGGCGTGTCTAGAACGCGAAGCCTCTGCTGCCGCCTTCGCTCGCGGGCGTTCATTTGGCGATTTAGCGGGAACCCCCAGCCAGGCGCCCGCTTCCGCCGCCCGCTTCCGCCGCCCGCCGGCCATGAGCGCGCCCCCGCCGCTCACGCTCAAGCTCAAGCTCTCGGCCGCCGCGCCGCCGTCCCCGCGCCGCAACGCCCACGCGCGCGCCGCCGCGCCGCCGCTCATCGGCGCGCGCGGCGGCGCCGCGCTCAAGGAACTCCTCAGCACGGCGCCCGAACCGGAGGCCGCCATCCGCGGCTTCCAGAACGCCCACGGACTCGCGGCCCCGCCGCTCGCACCGGCCGTGCAGCTCCTCGACCTCCTCGCAGTGCCGCGCGCGCGCGTCGCCGCGTCGCTGCTCGCCGCGCTCCAGCACGAACTCCTCTTGCGCATCCGCGTGCTGCCCCAGGACGAGCTCCAGCGCGCGCTCGACGCCACGTTCCCGTTCCTCGAGTTCCGCGAGCTGCGCGCCGTGCCGCTCGCGATCCTCGCGCGCCAGGACCACACGCCGCCCGCGTTCCTGCGCGAGCTCACGGCTAACCGCCGCATCCTCGCCGAGCTCCCCGTGCACGTGCGCCGCAAGATCCTGCACGTCGACCCGCACGAGCTGCGCGTCTTCGTCGACGAGTGCGTGCGCGAGTACGTGCAGCACATGGCACAGTGGTACTTGAAGCTCCCTGCGGCGGCGGCCGCTGCGATGGGTGCAACCGACGACCTCGCGACCAAAAGCGATGCCGCCGCGGACCTGTGGAACGTCGCGAGCCATGTGCCGTCGTCTCTAGGGTCGTCGTCGTCTGCAGCCGCGAGCGCGCGCCAGTCGCGGTGGGGACTCTCGCCCGAAGAGCGCCGCCGCAGCAGCCCGGCGCTCGCGAAACTCACAGAGATGCTCGGCGACTCGGAGACACTGTATCTCTCGACTGTCGAGATCTTCAAGGAGTACGTCGTGGCCGCGAGCATTCCCGGCAGCCGCGCGACCGCTAGCAGCAATACGAAGGAGTACGTGGACTACGTGCCGTTCCTCGGCGCGATGCGCGCCGACCTCGCCAATATCCAGCGCGACAAGACGACAGCACTGCTGCGCACGGACCCACTACACAAGTTCATCTGGTTCCTGGACCGCGCGGTGAAGAACCAGACCCTCGAGACGAGCCAGCTGCACGAGCTGCTCGGGTTCGTCGGGAAGCTACGCACAGGCGACCTCCCGCTGAACAAGAAGTTCAAGAAGAAGTCGCAAGCGGGTGAGGAAGAGGAGGAGAACTTCGAGGTTGTGCACGGCCCGCCGCCGGTCGACGAGCTCATCGCGCTGCTGGACAAGATCGCCAAATCAGACGCGCGCATGATCTTCGCGGAGCCCGTGCCAGACGATGTGCCCAAGTACCGCGACGTCATCAAGGAGCCGATGGATCTGTCGACGATGCGCAAGAAAGCCAAGCGCGGCAAGTACAAGAGCGTCGAGATGTTCGCCGACGACTTCAACCTCATGATCCGCAACTGCTTGACGTTCAATCCGGACACGACGGTGTTCTACAAAGAGGGCAAGCGCATCGGGAAGCGCGGCACGGAGCTCATCGAAAAGAGCATGCACGCGCTGCGCGGCGAGCCGCAGCGGATCCGCGCGAAGAAGCGCCGCAAGGTCGGTCCGAGTGAGGCAGTGAGCATGCTCACGAGCACCGGTGTCGCAGCGTTGCGCGACTTTGGCGACGTGGACCAGTCCGGGATGGTGCCCGAGGGGATCTGCGAGGACATGCTCGCAGATGCCGCCATGGTGCTGTCTGACCCGCAGGTGAAGCAGCTGCTGTGCGACGCGCTCATGAAGCACCTCGTGCTCTGCTGGCAGCGCAAGGAGCTGCCGACGGACAACCTCGTGTGCCGCGGTGTTGTGCAGCTGCTACAGATCGGCAACGCGTCGAGCGTGCGGCGCATGATCCGCAAGCGGGACTTCGTGCTGCGCGCGCCGCAGGTGGTGACGATGCGCGTCGTGCTGCCGCTGCTGCTGCGGTCGATGGCGGCGCACCGCGTGTACTTTGCGTTCCCGCCGTCGCTGCAGCGGATCGACGCGAAGGCGAAGGAGGAGCTGCTCGACAGTTCGCTGTGGGAGAACGTACTGCGCGCGAGCTCTGCGATCCGGACGATGACGAAGGCGCTGGTCGTGCAAAGTCTCGTGGACCACCAGGTGGAGTTCGGCGCGCAGCTGCTGCAGTTTGCGCTCGCCGCGGAAGACGACTTGCTGCTCCGGGATCGTCCATTTCTGCATGCGGTGGGCGAAGTGGCATTGGAGCAGATCAAGAACGCACTGAACAGCGGCGGCGAGCACAGCAGCAGCAATGATGCGCCAGCGCTGAGCGATCGCTTGAAGACGACGAGCGCGTGGAAGTTTGTGGTGCGCGGCTTTTTCTTGGTCGTACTGGAGCAACGCATTCGCGCGATGAAGGAGAGCAGCGGCAGCGTCGTTGTGCGGTTCGAGGACGGAGACTCTCCGTTCGAAGATGATGCTGTCGATGTCGGAGACGATGAGAAGGGGGGAAAGCGGCAGCTGGTGAAGACGTTCCCCGTGCCAGTGTTCCAGGAGAAGACAGCAATGCTGCTGGTCTCGGTTATAGAACTGCTGGAGAAGGCGAACGGAACAAGCGTGACAGAAGATGTCGTCGCCCCGCTCGTGAAGCACTCGCTCGGTGTCTTGCGATCCTGCTGCGCAGCGCAAAGCGAGTTTGGTCTACTGTGGACGAGTCGGGCATTCCGCTCGTGTCGCGAGCTGTATGAGCAACTGCTAGCTCGGTGTCCAGTGCTGCGAGAGGAGCTGTTCAGCGCGACTGACGAGCCGGTCATCCATAACGACGAGAAACAAGCCTCCGAGCAAAAGCAGCAGCAGCAACAGCAGCAACAGCAACAGCAGCAGCAAACGAACGGACAAGAGCAACCGAAAGAGGAGGAGAAACCGAAAGAGGAGGTGGAAGAAGAAAAGCCTGTGAACGACATGAATGTCGATAGTAAGAACGCCGAGCAGGTTCAGGAAGACGCAAAGACTGTCGAGGCGGACACCAAAACCGAGGCAGCAACTGGGGAAGCCATGGAAGCCAACACTACAGAAACACAGAGCCGGAATGGAACCGCAGCTGATGACACACCGAGCGACAACGTCAGCGCCAACGCAGCAGAGCAGGATGTGACTATGAAGAACGAGACAGAACTTGCACAAGAGCAGGGTGAGAGCGCCGCACTAGAGGACAAAGAGGAGGTGAAGTCTGAGCAGCCAGCTTCTTCTTCAACACAGGAAGAAGATGAGGCGGAGGAGGGCGAAGAGCGACCCGCCGACAAAGTGACGGAGGCGCAGACAGCAAGCTAACAACATGGTAACATCCGAAGTGAGTAAGAGACCGACTGTGTGCCGCCAATAGAGAATGATCGTTCTGTGTTCGCGAGAGATTGTCGAGGGTCAGCTGCCATCCAGCGTTGTGTTCTCGATCTCCAGTACAGTTGCTCGTCACTCGAGCAACATGCAGCGGGCGTATGCAAGCAGTGAAGTCTGAACCGATCACATGGTTTCTCGTCAGCTACTCTCTCACACTGTCGAGCAAGTATGCTCTCCGCATACTCTCGCTGCTGAAGAAAACGACGGCAGGGAAGAAAAGCCAGAAGCTGAAGCGATGGCTGCAGAGCCGAAAGTGGCCCGAGTGCACTCGAGTCACCTCAACCTTCACCGAGCGAGCTTCTTCCAAGCTCACAATCGATCCGACAAAGTTGCGTGATGGTCTTCAAAGCATTATCGACACACTCTTGGCGATCTTGAAAGGTTTGCCGACAGAAGATGTGGGCGAGCGTAGAAAGTAGGGGCGAAGCAGGCAATCGAAGTTGACGTTGACAACAGAGACACAACTCATGCTTGTTGTTGCTGTTCCTCATTCTCTCGTCCTCTGGTTCGAACGCTCACGAAGCGTACGCGTCACCAAGCGCTTCAAGCGTTGCAGACATATCCTCGAGCGCGTCCGGACTCATCCCAGCACGCGTGAACTCGAACAGCACGCGCTTGTCTGCGCTCTGCACGCCGCGAGCCACGTGGCGCAGGTAACGACCGACGCGACTCGACGTCGAGAGCTGGGAGACTGCGTCAATCGAGCGATCGGCGAGACTCGCTACACGGTAGCTCGACGGCAGCTGCAGCGCTGATGGCGTCCACTGTGCCACACACGAAGAGCTGCGGATGCGATCAATCGTGCTGTTGAGCGACGACGGCGACGACAGTACGGATGAGAAGGCGCCGTGCAGATGCAGTCGGCGATAGAACACCCGGTCATGGCTGTCGTCGACATCTTCGTCGCTTTCCTCGTCTTCGTACCGCCCTCGCTTCGTCGCGGCGTCCGGGATAGCAGGAAGGAGCGAGAACTGGTCTCCAAGCACACCATTCTGCGTACTCTGCTGTGCTGCTGACACCTCCGTCTCATCCGCGATGCGACGCAAGAGCTCCTCCGGGTTTCCGTCGTAAGGGAAGCTCGCCGCCAGCTCCACCACTTTCATGCTTGGCTTCAAGCCCTCGACGATCTCGTATGCAGATATCGGCTGACGATACGCTGAGAGTGCGAGCTCGATTGCAGTCGCGGCGACAGCGCTCATCTCCGCACAGTTGCTCCGATCCAAGCCACGCAAGTGGTGGAAACGCGAGATCGGCAGCGAAGTCCCACTCGCCATCGCAATCGGCACGAGCAGCGTCGACACCTCGGAAAGCAGACTGAGCGACGCGCCGAGATTGATGCGCCGACGCGCCTCGACCTTGGCTCTGTCGCGGCTGCCGTTGTTGCTCTCGAACAACATGCTCAAGCCGCTCTCGTCCACGAGCGGGTACGTCCAGTCGGTGCCGAACGTCGCGATCACCGCGCTCGGACACTCCTCCGACACGTACGTGAGCACCTCGTGCGCGAAGCCGCCCCAGCTCGAGTCCATGTCGACGAGGCTCTGCACGAGCCGCAGGCGGTCGCATGCCTCCAGTTCGCTGCGCACCCGCTCCTCCGCAGCGTCGAACGTCGCGCGCGCCACAGTCCCGCCGCCCCCAGCGCCGCCTTCAAACACGTTATGCAGCGCCATGTGCGTGCGGAATTCGAGCACCTCGAAGAGATGCGAGTCGTCGTAGCTCGCCCAGCTCCAGAGTCCCGCGTCCGGCGCGTCACCGCTGCTCGCGAGGGCGTCGTGCGCGGACTGGTCGTACACCTGTACGTTGCCGGTCCACGCTGCCTGCTCCTGGAGCTCCGCGGCGCGCGGGCGCTTGGTCGGCAGCGTGCGTCTTCGCTGGACACGATCTAGTGCGTTGCAGTCAATCACGACGCAACCATGGCCGGCTCCTCAAGAACGCGGATCGCTCCACACTCTGCCCAAGTGTCTCTGCGCCACACCTTTTGCTTCGAAAGCAACGATTCGCAGCTTGCCATCCGGTCGCCGAAGCCCCGCCTGGCGAGCGCATGCAGAGTGTGAGCGGGCGAGTAGGAGGAGGGAAGCGGCAGCAACGCAGGAGACGCACGTCGGGCTGGAGCGCGAGCCATTGCGTGCCGATCGTGGTCGCCGCCGTGCCGAACTGCACGCGGAGTGTCTCCTCCATTGTCTTGGGCGCGGCGCTGTTTTGCAGATTCTAGGGTGGGGAATCGGAGAGTTCTTGCAAATTTGGGACTGATTCTGATACCATCGGAACAAGTGCACAAGGGGCCGAGCGCGCGTTCGCGTTCGCGGACGACGTGGCGATGGCGATGGCAATGGCAATGGCCGGAGTGGAGGAAGAGGAGAGTGAGTGTCGATACGCTATGGACTCGCACCACGCTGTGCACTGTGTCATCGCCATATCTGCCTTCTCACTTCGCTCTCTCTCTCTCGCACACACTGCATTCGACATATTGCCGCATGGCTCACACTCCGACGGCTGCGCACACGACAATCTTGTCGGATGGTTCATACAGCTCTCGCAGCTCTGCCCCACACTCCAAGACGGTGCATTCGTCTCCGCCTGTTGTTTGTAGGTCCGTTCTTGATCTTCCTCTCGCCGCCCGCGTGACGTCTCTTGGTGCTGCAGCTCCGAGACTTGAAGGTGCGATGCGATCCTCAAGCCAAACCAGCCGGACGGTGATGACGGAGATGTCACGCGCACTCACCGATGGTCTCGGTAGTCTGAACGTGCTCGAGAATGCCTCAATATGGCACTTCCAGCTGCTTCTGCGCAATAAATTGATCCAAGTTGCGAACCAGACGCACCGCGAGACAGCTGTCAAGAGCGTCGTGCAGGCGTGCTGGACAGTTTGCTCGACGCGCGCTAACGGACGCCAAGTTTCCGCTTTCAGAGCGCTGCACAAGCTCCGACAGCGGAGGTGCCAACTCGGCCAGCAGATAGGCAAAAGCAGCCCGAATGGGATAAACCTGAACATGCTTTTATCCGATTGGTCGAGGTTATATCCTGGTTTTGTCGGCTCGCATGATCGCACGACATTCGCTCGCCATTTCCGCATATTCCCGCGTGGCCGCAAGCGCTCGAGGCGCTCGCTCTGCGTTCCTTCCTCCTCCCCCCTTTCCCCGCCCACCACACACACACGTACGCACACTGCGCTCGTGAGTCGCGTGCGCGTGCGTCGTCGTCGTCGTCGGTCGGACAGAGACCACAGAGACAGACAGACAGCCAGGTGCTGGTAGGAAGTAGTGAAGAAAGCGAGGGAGCAACATGCAGCGTGGTGGCAGCAAGGGCGGTGCGTCCCGCAAGGAGCGACTGCTGCGCGCCAAGATGAAGAAAAAGCAGGCGGACGAGGAGGCGGCGGCGGGGAGCGGTACTGCGGCGACCGCGGCCGCGTCCACGTTTGAGGACATCCTGCAGATGTCGGATCTCTCGGAGGCGTCACTGCTTGCGAACCTGCGGCGGCGCTACGAGCAGGAACGCATCTACACGTACGTGGGTCCCATCCTGATCGCGATCAACCCATACAAGCCGCTGGACGCCACGTACAGCGAGGCGAAGATGACCGAGTACTACGGCAAGACCATGGGCGTGCTGCCCCCGCACGTCTTCGCGCTCGCCGACCACGCGTACACGCAGCTCATTCAGGGCGGCGCGCTCGACCCGGCCAACCAGAGCATCATCATCAGCGGCGAGAGCGGCGCCGGCAAGACCGAGACCACCAAGATCATCATGCAGTACCTCGCGCGCGCCACGAGCTACCGCAAGGTGCCGACCGACGCGCACCACCAGCAGCACGACGCGCAGCAGCATGGGGCGGGCGACCACCACCACGCGGCGGCGAACGGCTCGGTCTCGCGCGCGCTCGGCAAGCTCGAGGAGCGCGTGCTCGAGTCGAACCCGCTGCTCGAGTCGTTCGGCAACGCCAAGACACTGCGTAACGACAACTCGTCGCGCTTTGGCAAGTTCATCGAGATCCAGTTCGATCACCACGGCAAGATCGTCGGCGCCGAGATCATGAACTTTTTGCTCGAGAAGACGCGCATCGTGTCGCAGAGCATCGGCGAGCGCAACTACCACATCTTCTACCAGGTACGACGGACAGCACCGTACAAATGGCTACCTGTGTTACGTATCGTTACTGAACGCGGCTTGTGTGACTGCTGCAGCTGCTGGCAGGCGCAGACGACGAGCTCCGCGAGAAGCTCAAGCTGACGACGCCGCACGACTACGAGTACCTCCGCAAGAGCCAGTGCTTCACGATCCAGTCCTGGTGCGTCCGCGTGAACCTACGAACACGCGATGTTTGCTGGCTGCGTATGTATACTTAATGCATTGGTTGCTGTCGGACGTTTTATTGACAGCAACGACGCGCACGAGTTCGAGACGACGAAGCACTGCATGGCGACGATTGGCATCAACCAGGAGCGCCAGGAGCGCGTCTTCGACCTGCTCGCTGCGGTGCTGCACCTCGGGAACCTCAAGTTCACGACGGAGAATGAGACGTGCGTGCCCGCAAATGACGAGGCGCTCGAGGGATTGCGTCACGTCGCGACGCTCCTCAAGGTGAGCGAGGACGCGCTCCACAAGGCGCTGCTGACGCGCCAGCTCTTCGTTGGCGGCAAGGTGATCGTGCAGCAGCAGAACGTCGACCAGGTGCGCGACAAGCGCGACGCGCTGGCAAAGGCAGTGTACTCGTCGCTCTTCCTCTGGCTCGTGTCAGAGCTGAACCGGACGATCTCGCGCCCAAAAGACAAGTGGGGCTTCATCGGCGTGCTGGACATCTACGGCTTCGAGAAGTTCGAGTGGAACACGTTTGAGCAGCTCTGCATCAACTACGCGAACGAGAAACTGCAGCGACACTTCAACCAGCACATGCTCGAGGTCGAGCAGGAGGAGTACACGAAGGAAGGCATCGACTGGACGCACATCGACTTCCTTGACAATCAGCAGTGCCTCGATCTGATCGAGAGCAAGCCCGGCGGGAAGCCCGGCATTTTCATCTCGCTGGACGACATCTGGCGCCTCAAGGGCGAGGAGGCGAACAAGAAGTTCGTGTCGATCCTGCACGCGTCGTTCGGACGCGACCCGAACGGCTCCCAGGCGTCGACGAAGAACCAGCACGACTGGTACATCCACCCAAAGGTTGACGCGAGCCTCCACTTCGGTATCAAGCACTACGCCGGCGAGGTGATCTACGACGCAAGTGGCTTCAACGACAAGAACAATGAGACGCTCAACGACGACATGAAGGAGCTGATCAAGCAGTCGGCGAGTGACTGGGTGCGCAGCATCTTCGACCTCAACGTCCAGTCCATGGAGGCGATGCCGGGCAACCAGTCGAAGCGGCCGTCCGAGCACGTGTCTCGCCGCCCAACGGAAGGGCCTGGCGCTGGAGGCGGCAAATCGCGCAACCTGCGCGAGGTGTCTGTGGGCGCGCAGTTCCGCTTCCAGCTGCAGGAGCTGATGAACAAGATCTCGCTCGCGAATCCGCGCTATGTGCGCTGCATCAAGCCGAACGAGTACAAGCGCTCGGGCGAGCTGAACGACTCGGATTGTGCGCGACAGCTCAAGTACTCGGGCATGATGGAGGCGATTCAGATCCGCCAGCGCGGCTTCGCGCTGCGCGAGGACCACGACGTGTTCTTCTACGACTACCAGTCGTTGGCGCCGCAGGCCGAGACGATCGGCGAGCTTGTCGAGGAGATCTCGGACATGCTCGGTGCTGGGAAGGAGGAGTGGCAGCTGGGCAAGACCAAGGTGTTTTTGAAGCGCACGGTTGCGCTGAAGCTGCGCAAGCTCGAGGTGCTTCGATGCAAGGCCGCCGCGCGGACACTGCAAAAGTGGTGCCGCAACATGAAGCTGAACGACGCGGCGATCAGGATCCAGACCAAGGTCCGGCAGTTTGTCGCGAAGCGGAAGCTGCGCAAACTCCGTCGCTCCGCGTACAAGATGGTGAGCGTGCTACGCACCCGTGTCGCGATGGTGCAGTACCAGCGCCTCTTGGCGGAGCACCGGTTCAGGAACAAGAGCGCCGTCACAGTGCAGAAGATCGTGCGTGGCCACTTGACGCGCAAGAAGAACCTGCTGCACCCGTTCCAGGACCTCGGTCCGAAGGAGCTCGACCAGAAGATCTCGGAAATGGAAGTGGCGATCGCGCAGGCGGCGAAAGACAAGCAGTTCGAGCTGTGCGCGAACCTCCAGAAAGACCTGGAGAAGATCGTGGAGGCGCGCAAGAAGGTCCGCACAGCGAAGGAGATCGATGCTGAGATCAAGAAGCTCAACGAGGACATGGAGACTGCTGCGAAGAACAAGCAGTTCGCTCTTTGTGCCGACCTGCAGAAGCAGCTCGAAGAGCTCCAGGAGATCCGCAAGAACGTGAAGGAAGACCTGAATGAGCTCGAGCCGGCAGAGCTCGATGAGCGCATTCGCGGTGTCGAGTCCCAGATCGCCGCTGCGATGGCGGCGCGCGACTTCGAGAAGTGCGGGCAGTTGCAGAACGACTTGGATGTGCTGGTTGCGGCGCGCAAGAAGAAGCAGACGCCGGAGGAGCTCGACGCCGAGATCGAGAGCTTGAACGCTGAGATCGGTCTCTTGATGCAGCGCAAGGAGTTCGAGAAGTGCGCGCAGGTGCAGAAGGACATCGATGTGCTGAAGAAGCGTAGGGCAACGTTCGGTCCGTCGCCGGCACCCGCTCCATCTGCAGCTGCTCCTTCTCCTACTCCTTCGCACGCTACTGCGCAGCCGAAGTTCACGGTGGATGTGCCAGGTGGCCCTGTGTCTGCCCCTGCGGCGCTGCCCGGGGCGAATCCGGTTGCTACGGCGAACCGCCCGGTGCCGCTTCCTTCGCCGACGAAGGTGGGAACGCCAGCAGTGGCTGGTCGTGTGACTGCCGGGCCAGCCGTGAATGGTGCCGGACGAGCTGTGGCGGCGCCTGCTGCGGTCGCGACCAAGGTTCAAGCCACGAGTCCGAACGTCAACGCCGCTGTCGCTGCTCGGCCCGCTCCGAAGGCTTCGGTCGCTGCGGCGCCTGCCGCTTCGTCGTTTGCCAAGATGCCCTCGTTTGAGCCGCGTCCTCGCTCGGGCTCGAACTCGTCTGCGGTCTCAACGCATTCGTACGCGCGCTCGACCATTTCCGTCGCCTCGACGATGTCGAAGACGAAGAAGCGCGACGCAACGGCGGACCCGTCCCGCACGGTGGCGCGCTTGCGGCCGGCGAAGGCTCTGACTGTGACGGAAGACGTCACTGTCCACGAAGCGGCGAAGATGATGAAGACGAACCGTGCTGCAGCAGTGCTCGTGACGAACTGGGAAGGTGCCCTGACAGGTATCCTCACAGACACGGACACTGCGCGCCGCGTGGTGTCAAAGGGCTTGGACACGAAGACAACGCGCATCGCGACGGTCATGACACCGAACCCGAGCTGCGTGACGCTCGAAGACAGCGCGGTGGATGCGTTGGACACGATGCTGACAGGCCGCTTCCGTCACTTGCCGGTCGTGAGCAGTCACAACGGCAATGTGGTGGGCCTGCTGAACGTCGCCAAGTGCTTGCACGACGCGATTCGTCGCATCGAGAACTCGTCGTCGTCGCTGCAGCAGGAGCTGGGGAACAGCTCGGCGAACTCGCTTCTGCGCGGGATGCTGGAGAAGATGCTGTCTCCTTCGCTGCAGGACGTGCTGGCGGCCCCGGGCGAGACGAAGGCGCCGCTGGTTCAGGAGACCGACAGCATCTTCGAGGTTACACGGCAGATGGCGGACGCGAAGAAGCCCGCGCTGGTGGTTTCGGACTCGTACCCACTGACTCTGCTCGGCATCTTCACGCCGAAGGATCTGCTGCACCGAGTGGTGGCTGCAGACCTGGACCTCCACACAACTACGGTCGGCGAAGTGATGACGTCGAACCCGGAGTCGGCCTCGCCGGATACGACAGTGCTGGACGCGTTCCACATCATGCACGACGGGAAGTTCCTGAATCTGCCGGTGGTGTCGCCCTCGACTGGCGAGATCTTCGGCATCGCGGACGTGATCTCGATCAGCTGTGCGTCGTTCGGCCAGGGCGAGTCGCGCGACGTGAGCCAGTTCTTCAACGCAGCGCTCGACCTCCACCAAAACGACCCGTTTGACGACACAGCGTCCATGTCCAACATGTCGGTCACGAGCAAGGCTCGGCAGCGCAAGGACCGGGACAAGGAAGTGAACGTGCGTCCTGTGTCGAGTCTTCGCCCGAGCGCGGCGGTGACCATCGACGAGCATGCGACCGTGCTGGACGCCGCGAACTTGATGAAGCAGAAGCGCTCGGACGCGCTGCTCGTCGTCGACCACACTGGCGGCCTCGTCGGGATTCTGACAGACACGGATATCTGTCGCCGTGTACTGGCAGTTGATCTGGTGCCTGCCGAGGTCTCTGTGAGTGACGTGATGACGAAGAACATCAAGTACGTTGCTCCAGAGGACAGCGCGATCGACGCGATGCTGTCGATGCAGGAGGGCCACTTCCGCCACCTGCCAGTGGTGAGTCGCGATGGCAGTGTCGCCGGTGTGTTGAACATCGGAAAGTGCATCTACGACGTGTCGAAGCGATTGGAGCACGCGACGCAGTCGACGGAGCAGCTGAAGGCTTCGTTCGAGAAGAGCGGCGCGTCGTCGACGATTCAGCAGTTCCTGGGTCCGATGCTGCAGAAGCTGACGTCACCGACGCTCGAGTCGCTTCTGGAGAAGGAGAAGCGGAACGGGGCTGCGCCGGCGCCACGCTTGCCAGTCGGAACGCTCGTGAAAGACGTGGCGAAGGCGATGTCGACGGCGCGGAAAGCTGCGCTGATCGTGGACGGCTTCGCGACCGACCGTCTGGTGGGCATCTTCTCGCCGAACGAGCTGGTCATGAAGGTGATCGCGAACTCGCTTGACCCTGACTCGACATACATCGAAGACGTGATGGAGACCGACCCGGAGCTCGCGACGCCGTCGACATCCGTGCTGGACGCGCTTCACATCATGCACGACTCGCAGAGCCTAAACCTCCCTGTGATCTTCGATAACTCGAACAGCGTCGTCGCCGGCCTGGTGGACGTCCTGTCTCTCAGCTATGGCACGATCGACGCCATCTACGGCGGCGACCGCGAACAGATGCAGGAGTTCTGGAACACTGCCTTGCAGCTGGACCACCCAGTGAACCCCGGCGCCAGCGCGAACACGAACAGACAGCGAACGACGCTCCAGTCTGCTGCAGCTGAACGCGAGCTGAGCCGCACCGTTGCGCAGCTTCGTCCGTCGAAGGTACTCACGATTGTCGAGACGGCGACTGTGAGCGAGCTGTCCCAGATGATGGGTCGCAGCCAATCGGACTGCGTGCTGGTGGTGTCGGACGACGGCCTCCTCGCGGGTATCATCACGGACACGGACCTGACGCGCCGCGTGGTGTCGGAGAACAAGCCGGTGGAGTCGACGCTGGTCAGCGACGTGATGACAAGAAACCCGACCTTCGTGTCGATGGAGGACCCTGCGATCACGGCGCTGTCGAGCATGCTGGAGGGTCGCTTCCGGCACTTGCCTGTCGTGGACAAGAGCGGGTCTGTTGTTGGCATCCTGAACATCGGCAAGTGCTTGTATGACGCCATCCGGAAGATGGAGAAGTCGGAGCAGTCGTCGGCGGCACTTCGTCAGACGCTGGAGAAAGAGATGAAGAACCGACAGGGCGGTCGTGGCGCGCTGAATCAGTTCCTCGGTCCGATGGTCGGGAAGATTTTCTCGCCGGATGTCAAGAGCGTGCTAGACGAAGAAGGCGTCGAGCCGCCGCGTGTGCAGCCGTACACTTCGGTGTATGAAGTGTCGAAGCTGATGGCAGCGACGAAGAAGGCGGCGCTTGTCGTGAGCAACCGCGGGCAGTACTTTGGTTTGTTCACGCCAAAGGACATGCTCGAGAAGGTGCTTGCGAAGGGAAAGCCGGTGCACACGACGGCTGTCTTCGACGTGATGCAAGAGGATGCACCGACGATCTACGGAGCCACGTCTGTGATCGACGCGATGCACACGATGCACGACCAGAAGACGCTGTACCTGACCGTACTCCAGTCGGAAGCGAGCATGCAAGCGATTGGTCTCGTGGACGTGCTCTCGCTGAGCTACGGATCGTTCGCGAAGGGGAGCCCGAGCGATTGGAAGGCGTTCTGGAATGCGTCGTTCGAGGCAGCTGTGGACGACGATGACGACACGTCGTCCGTGCACAGTTTCAAGAGCAGCTTCTCGGTGAACCGTCCGGGAGGTGGCATGGGCCACGACCACGGCGGGTTCAAGAAGCCAACTCCTGCATCTGGCGACTCTCGTCCGGTGTCGAAGCTCCGACCGTCGAAGGCGGTGACGATCCTGGACACGTTCTCTGTCGCGGACGCGGCGAAGGAGATGGGTCTGACGCACACGGACGCGGCGCTCGTCATTTCGCGCGACGGGGTGCTGAAGGGCATCTTGACGGACACGGACGTGACCCGGCGAGTAGTTGCGCTCGGAAACGACCCGTTCTTCATCAACGTGTGCGACGCAATGACGCCGAACCCGAAGTTCGTGGACGAGAAGGACAGCGCCATGGACGCGATGTTCATGATGCTCGACGGCAAGTTCCGCCACTTGCCGGTGGTCGACGGCCAAGGCATGGTCGCGGGCATGCTGCGTATCCAGAAATGCCTGTACGACGCGATCACGCGACTGGAGAAGGCGCAGCAGTCGTCGAGCGGCGCGATCCGCGAGAACCTGGAGAAGCAGCTGCTCGCGACTGGTCTCGGCGCCAGTCTCGCAGGAAACCAGACCGCGCTCCAGCAGCTCGTCGGCCCCATGGTAGAGAAGCTGCTGTCGCCGACGCTCGAGACGATTCTGCAGAACGACGACCTGCCGCCGCTCGTGTACTCGAATGAGACCGTAATGGAGGTCGCTCGCCAAATGTCGGCGACGCGCAAGGCTGCGCTGATCGTCGAGGACCTTCATCCAGGCGGAAGCGAGTCATCGTACCGAAGCAACTCGGCGGCCGGGAAGCGCCTCATTGGTGTGTTCACGCCGAAAGATCTCTTGCTTCGCGTCGTCGGCGCGGGACTGGATGCTGCGATGACAACTGTGAGCCAGGTGATGACTCCGAACCCCGAGACGGCGTCGCCGAGCACGTCGCTCGTGGACGCGCTTCACGTGATGCACGAGCAGAAGTTCCTGCACCTGCCTGTTGTGGATACGACCTCGGGCACGATCATGGGCATGGTGGACGTTCTCTCGCTCTGCTACGGCACGTTCGCCAAGGGCAGTGGCAGCGGCGAATCGTCCGACTGGAAATCGTTCTGGGACATGTCCCTTGCGCTCACGCGCGACGACGACGAGAGAAGCGAAGTTGGGAGCGTCAGCATTAGTGTGGCGGGCTCGAAGGCGTCGCGTCGTCCTCGCGGAGCGCAGCCTCGTGGTCGCACTCGCAGCCGGACGGCCTCGTCTGCCGGATCCACTGCTCGTCGCGAGGTCGAGAGCGCGCTTCGTCCGGTATCCAAGCTTCGTCCTCGCCAGGTGACTCGCATCAATGAGTTCATCACAGTTGCCGAGGCGGCGAAGCGGATGCGCCACGCTCGCGTCGAGGCGGTGGTCATCACGACGGAAGATGGCGAGCTGCGCGGTATCTTGACGGACACGGACATCACGCGGCGCGTGCTGGCGAAGGAGATCGACCCGGAGACGTGCAGTGTGTCGTCTGTGATGACAGCAAACCCAAGCTGCGTGCGATCGGACGACCCTGCCATCGAAGCGATCACGAAGATGCTGGAAGGGCGCTTCAAGCACCTCCCTGTTGTCGGGAGCGACGGCGTCATCCAGGGCATGCTCGACATCTCCAAGTGTCTGTACGACGCGATCACGTGCATGGAGCGCGTGCAGCAATCGACAGAGGCTGCGGCGACAGACTTTTCGCGGGACCTCGGCAACGGCTCATCGCTCCACCGCTTGCTGGGTCCGATGATGGAGAAGATGGTTCGCCCGACGGTCGCGGTCGCGCTGGAGGGTGAGCCACGCCCGCCGATCGTGCAGCTCTCGACGACGGTGTCTGCGGCGGCAAAGATGATGGCGACAACGAAGAAGGCTGCGATCGTGGTGGACGGGAGCGAGATTGTCGGCATGGTGACTCCGAAGGACTTGCTCCGGAAGCTCGTGGCCAAGGGCTTGGCTGCGGAGATCACTGCGGTGCAGGATGTCATGACCGTGGACCCCGAGTCCGTGGGGCCGAGTTCGCGCATCCTGGACGGTCTCCGTCTGATGCACGACGCTGGGCAGCTCTTCATGCCCGTGCTGACAGAGACTGGCGACGTGTTCGGCATGGCGGACGTGCTGTGTCTGAGCTACGGTCAGTTCACGAACTCGGGCAGCGCTGGCGGCGGCGACTGGCGCCAGTTCTGGCAGACCGCCATGAACCTGCAAGATGAGGCTGGGGACATGTATGACGCGGACGAGACTAACTCGGTCGGTACGATCGAGGACTTTGAGCGCAGCGAGTTCCGCGGCAGCGGCATGGGGATGCGCGGGGGCTACTCTACAGCCGCCGCGTACGCCGAGCTGGGCGAGAGCGTGTCGGTCATCAGTGCTGCGCACACGACTGCCACGAGCGCCATGGCGCTCAACATGACGGACGACACGTTCATCTTCAAGGTGAGCGACCGCACGCAGGGCCACTACCACCGCATCATGTGTCGCTACGACTCGATCACGCTGCTCTTCGAGCAAGTGCGCGCGAAGATGGGCGTCGAAGCCGCGGACGAGCTCCGCCTCAAGTACGAAGACGACGACGGCGACCTCGCTGTCCTCACGACCGACGAGAGTCTGGTGGAGGCTGTGGGCATGGCGAAGCGGGCGGGCTGGAAGCGCATCGTGCTGCTCGTGGACGTCGTGAAGGCTGCTGGTAGCGGCGGCAGCGGCGATGAGAGCAAGAAGAAGGGCAAGGACGCCGCTGCGTCGGCGTCTGGATCGGCCAAGTCGACGTCATCGTCGGTCGTGGGCAAAACGCGCCAGCGCAAGCTGACGAAGGTTGAGGAAGACATCGAGTCGAGCTCCGAGAAAGACAAGTCAGAAGACGAAGATGAGGACGAGTCGGAGGAGGAGGAGGAGAAGGCGTCGAAGAAGACCAAGGCCAAGAAGAAGAGCGCCGTGAAGACGCGGAAGAAGGCCAAGTCCGAGGACAAGACCGTGATGCTTGCGAGTGCTGCGTCCGTGCTGCTGATGGTCGGTGCCGGCGCGCTCTTCTTCCTCAAGAGCAAAAACAAATAGATGGACGCGCCAGTGCTTCCAAGCGAGCGAGTCGTGCACGACAACGAGGGCAAGTTGTCTGCACGTATGTGTTGACAGAACGAAACCTAGACAGCCAGCCACCGCGGCGCACACTACATACACACTACACACTGCACGCGGTGAGAGAGAGAGAGATAACGAAACGAAAGCCGAGAAGCCTTCTGTTCATCCCCCGTCTTGAGCTTTACTGTCTGTCTCTATCGGTGTCCGTATCTTCGATCTCACTGTGTGTGTGCGCAGACGATCAGTTCAACTCAGATAGGATGCAGCAGCAGCTTCGGCGAGATCGCCTTCAAACGTGACACACACACAAAGTCGTTCTCTCTTGTTGTTTCAGCTTCACACCGAGACGACATCGGCGGCATCTCCGCTCGAAGACCTCGAGTTCGTCTTCACCGTCACCTTCACGTCATCGTTGGCTAGGGCCTGCGGCGACGGTGCGGATGATGACGAAGAGAGGGACGCGTCGGTGGTGAGCCCCGACTTCTCGCTCATGTGGTCGCCGGGTGATGCTTTGGACGTCGACGTGGCCACGAGCACGCAGTCGTCGCGGACGTCCTTCTTGAGGAACGAGTCCTGGATCCAGAACTGCAGCGCGTTCATGAGGCACGGGCACGCGATCATCACAAGCGCGAGCTCCACGCGCGGGTACGGTCGCAGCGGCGAGAAGACCCACATCGCGACCTCGCCCAGCGGCTTCTCGAGCGCTACAATGAACACCGCGATCACGAGCTTCGTGCTGAAGATGATCCCGATCCACGACAGCAACTGCGCCAGCCAGTTCCTTTTGGTTGAGTGAGATGGAGACACACACACTGTCAGCCTCTTGTTCCTCTCAGCAACGCCAGCTGCAAAGAGGACGACGAACCGGAGGCGGATCGGATTGCCGTAGTCTCCCGGCACCATGACTGCCGTCCAGCGGAAGCGCACGGCGAGCAGCGAGAAGCCTTCGAGGAAAAGCCAGTTGAGGAACACGCCGAACGTCGTGTCGAGCGTGAAGTTGACGAAGTAGAACGCGCACTGCGCGAGACCCACACACGCGCACACGCACACACTCTCAAGTCATTGGATGGCTTCGCCAGCAGCAGCAGCTGCACCGCAGAACGTAGCACCAACCGACCTGGTCGACGCCCTTGAGCACCTGCGCGTCGAGCTGGTGCTGGTAGAGCAGAATGGCGATGAGCAGGTTCGCGACGTGCGCGAAGCCCGCGCCGACCATCTGCTTGGACGCGTCAAAGCCCCAGACCTGGGCTCCGCAGCGGCGATGGCGAGAAGTCAGGGCTCCTCCTAACTACTTGGTGAGTATCGGAAGGAAGCACACGCCGCACGCACCGCGAGCGGCCGCTGCGGCACCTCGTGCACGCGCTTGAAGACGAGCACGGAGAAGGCGATGAAGCCCAGCAGCAGCTGCATGAGCGCCGCGAAGCCCCCGCTCAGCAGCTTGCACTCGGGCACCGGCGGCTCGTCGTCCATTCTGCTCGGGGCGTCAGAGTCACGTGTGACTTCGCACTCTGATAACCAAGTGAGTGAAATTTCGAGCAAGCTCTGCACAACAGCGAGGGAGAAAATGATGGAATCATGGATAGACAGTCGGCACATGCGAGCGAAGCGAAACGAGGAAGACATGGCGATGAAAGAGCTTGCAGAAGCAAGTGCTCGGCAATGAAACGATCGATGTATGGAGCAGTCATTCACTGGAGCTCATCGGCAGTGATGCATGCGCCACCTTCTTGCCTGCTCTGCCTCAAGCAATGGCACGTCTTCCTATGTGCTTAAATCTTTCTCTCTCTCTCTCTCTCTCTCTCTCTCTCTCTCTGCACTATGAACAATATCGACAGCCGGAAAAACCGGATCACGGCGAGCGCGACGCCGAACCAGCCGCGACGAAGTGCGCCTCCCGCATCGCACTCGTGTTCACGCCGGACGCGCCAAAGTACGAGTGGAAGATCTCAAAGCCCGAGTTGATCGACGCACCGACAAAGCCGCTCGGCAGGCTGTAGCCGTTCTGGTGCGTGTCCAGTCCGCTCGGAGGAGCCTGCACGGCGCCTCTCGTTGCTGCCGATGCAGGCGCCTTGGCGAATGCCCACCCATGCTTGGCGTCGTCCACGGGGGTCACACTCAGCAGTACGCCGTCGTCGTCTTCCTCCTGCTCGTGCACCATCAAGCCTCTCGCATCGTTCGTGAACACCTGGCCCTGCAGCGCCATCCGCAGCCCCGCACTCTCCTTGCGCAGAGCCTCTAGCTCCGAGACGAGCTCCGAGTTCTCCTCTGCCTGCGACTGCAGCTTCTGGCGCGCCGAGCTGAGCTGGTCCTGCAGCTCTTTCTGCGTGACCTGGAGCTCCTTCGCCCACGCATCCTGTGAGTGTCAACCACACACAGATTACCCATATACACACCGAACGGCATTAGCAAGCGCAACCAAACACTCGCAGCTCGCTCGGGCGGATCCGCACAAGAGGGGACATGAAAAGAACCTGCGATACCCGGGAGTCATTCGATTCCAATGACCGCAAGTAGAACGACGTCCAGATCGCGAGCGAGCTCGTGTGCCACTTGAACTGGAGCACCACCGGCGACCGCTCCGTGCCTCCGTCGCCTTCAAATGGCACGATGAAAAACGGGTTGAGGAAGTCACTCGCCTGCGGGTGCGAGTTCAGCAGCGTCCAGGCGCTGATGCATCGTGTGAGCGTCATGGATCCCTGAACGCAGTACACACATAGACTCTATTCGTCAGCGAGCAGTGTTCGCGCTCCCATCAGCATATATCGACACCATAAACGATCCAAGCACGCACGATCCGAGACTCCTCGCAGTCGTGCAAGAACGTGCCGCTGCGCTTCCCATACGCTTCGTCGAGCAACGCGATCAAGTAGCGCTCGTTGAACTCGAACGAGCACGGGAACTGACGCATGAGCTGCCAGACGGCGTCAATGAACTGCATGAACACTGGCGACGCGTGCTCGTCTTCCCAGTAGCTCGCGTGGTCGATCGAGTGTCCCGAGCGCGCGCGGAACTGGTGCCCGAAAGCGCACCACTCCTGTTCGACGAGGATCTGGAAGCCTTTCAGCGTTCGGTAAAACGGATCCGCGCACAGCTTGGTTAGCGCAACCAGCTGCGCGGTGCGGTCCCAGCCGTCCGAGCAGTGGATCAGGAGACTCGTCGCTTCCTCCGTAAGCTTCGACACGCACACCGAGCACGACACCAGCACCGAGCGCACGTGCTCCAGCCACCGAGTGCTCTGTTGATCGCGGGTGCAGACATCCTCGTCAGTGTCGTAGATCAAGCCCGCACAGTCCGCTCAAGAAAGAAAACAGCGCGAGACCCACTTCGAGGCACGACAGCCAGTTCGAGCGCTCATTCCCGCGCACTTCGTTCTTGATTAGGTCGAAGAGCTTACGTATCGAGTCGCGCATCGAGTGGATGTTCTCGATGCCCATGAACACGATACTCGTCTCCCTGTAGTAGTCAAGACTGCACAGAACTCACACGAAAGTGAATACCTATGCCACGCCACCCACTCCCGTCGATGTTACATACAAAAAGCACCATCAAACGCACACTTCGAATCCTCCGCCGAGCGCGATGTTCCCGTACGCGCTCGTCTGCCCAGTCGCGCGATGCAGGAATCGTATGTATCGTAAGGCAACAGAAGCGCATTAACCACCGCAGATGCTCCTCTCCACCACAGAAAAACAGGAAGACGCGTGCCCACCTGGCTCCTGCAATCCACAAACAGGAGTCGACCGCTCGACTCGCGGCGGAGAGCTGTCATGTACGCTTCGTCCGACGAGCACCGCTTGCGGCGCAGTCCCACGAGCGGCTGCGCGCACCGCGCGATGACCGCGTCATTGCGGTGCCGGTACGTCACGGCCGGTACGCGACCGCGGGCGCGGAAGCTGCCGATCTTGCGCAGCTCGCCATCCGAGACCGAGGCCGGGACAATGAAGGCGCTCGGGTATGTCGGACTCATTTTGTAGTTGCTGTTGATGTGCGTGATGCGGAAGCCCGCCATCTGGCTGGTGGACTTGGCAGTCTTGAACCCGAGCCGCACGAACTCGCTCTGCTGGTCGTACACCGCCCAGCCTGCAGTGTCCGGGAGCACCGAGATGTCCGGACTCGCATACGCGAGCTGCGGCTGCTTGGTTGCCAGCGCCTGGTTGATCCGCACGAACAGATCGCTGCAGATGAGAGAGTATGTGAGCGCGTGTGAGTGGCTCGGTGGCTTCCAAGTGTCCGCTAGAGCAACGAGCTACGCACCCGGACGTCGAGTCGCACGGGAAGTTGAACTTGACAATCTCAAAGTTCTTGCATGCGATCTCGAGCTGGCTCGCCATGTTGCTCGCGCCGCTGCTCCCGCGGAACTCGGCGAGCTCTGCGACGTTGTTGAGTGGCACCTCGAGCACCTCCTGGCGCGCCGCGCCGCTTCTGCTGCTCGGATGGCCGCCGCCGCGCTCGAACGCGAGGAAGAGCAGCCGGAGGTTGGTGAGGAAGAGCGTCCCGTGCTTGGACTCGCGCGCTCCTGTGGCCTTGCTTCCGTTGCTGCTGTTGGCTGCTGCTGAAGCTGCGCTCGCGCTGACGCCGGCGAGCCCGGCCGCCGACTTATCGCACAGCGCGTGCGCTTTAAAGTACACGACTTCGCCCACGTGCAGCCGCGACACAGGGTTCTCCATCACCAGGTACATGCTCTCGGACACGTACGCCGTCTGCCATACAATCACCAAGTGAATTAAAGTGAGCGATGGCTCTCGATGCTTCACATCCTCGCCTTCCGAGCTTGGTCACCGCGTGGTCGAGCTCCTGGTGGTCCACCGACGTCCACGAGTCCTCGTCTCGGCGCAGGTCGCTGGCGGAGCTGCCGCGAGCAACGAGCGGACGCAGCGCGGGGCTGCGCCGGGTGGCGCTGGCGTAGTCGTCGATGAGCTCCATCCTCGCTCGTTGCGTGACGCCTGCTGATGATAAAAAGCGCTTGGTGCTCAGAACGAGAGCGAAGTCCCTTCCTCGTTTTCTTCTCGCTAGGCTTCTCTCGGTGATTTTTTACGACGACGTTGTAATTACAGGTGACCCAACCTCTCCTGGCGAGATGACCGCCATGACGATGAACACGTGAAGCGATCGTTCTCCTTACAAAGAAAGCGCTCGCATCCTGAACACCGGGCCGAGTCTCTCTGTCCCTATCTGGCAACGTTGCTGCTGCACTCCCGACTCCCCCACCTCCTTACTTCCAACTTCTGGTCCCTTTGATCGACCCGCCACCGCCATTCCGCTCGCTCTCTCGAAAAAGCTCAGATCTCGTCGCCGTCCCAGTAAAACTTGTCCATGACGTAGTCGCCCGCGAGATCGCACCCCGTGTGCACGACAGTGCCGGCTTGCAGGTACTGCACGCCCTCGGGCGAAATGCCGTTGATCAGCACGTCGCCCACCTTCGTCGCGGGCTTGGCCGCGCCGGAACTGCACGAGCAGCCGTCGAGGTCGCCGTCGTGGTCCGATTCGTCCTCCTCCAGCACTTCGTCGTTGAAGAGCGCCATCTGCAGCCGAAGCTGGCCGACGATCGTGTCGAGCGCTTCGATAGGGTGGTTCTTGTCCTCGAATCCACGGCCCACCAGCGCCTCCAGCTTGAAGCTCATCTCGCCGATCAGATCGCTGTCAGGAGCACACACATACACACACAAGACTCAGCGTCAGTTCTCGCTCGTGATGTAGGCAACTGAAAGCACTTTGGCAACGCACTCCACCAGGTGGTTGTCGTTCATCACGCGGATGACGAGGTAGTCGTGCTCGATGCATCGCACGCCGACTGCGATTGCCTCCATCCAACGCGGGTTCTTGCCTGTGCAGAAGGAGAAGAAGAGCACCGCCATGTAAGAGCAACAATCGTTTACAGCACGTACTCCAAGCCTTCTGAATCGCCACGAACCTCCGTTGTTGTGCGTCTTAGTCTTGTACACGAGGTCTTGCGCCCACGGCTGCCGGCGCTTGCTGATGTACACCTCGCAATACGGGTCCTGCGTGCCGAACGACTGGATGTCGCGGAGCTTCTCGCCCGAGACGATGCCCAAAAAGAGCTTGGACTTGCCGATGACGAAGTGCTGCGGGTACTCGCCGAATTGCATGCGCGGCTGCGACGTCGGGTTCTCTTTATGCGGCGTTGATGCACACAAATATCGTGAGCTTCTCGCATACAGATACCATTCCAGTCTCAGCAACCGAACCACTCGCTCACCGTGACCAATCGACAGGTACATGAGCACTTTGACGAAACCCTGCGGCATGAGCGCAAACTCCTTCTCCATCGACCGGCCGCGCGAGAGGTCCTTGAGCGATATCATCGCCTTGCCGATCGTGTTGCTACGCGGGTGCACGCACACACAGAGCGAAAACCATCACGAAAGTCAGCGTCCGTCGAGCTGCCTGCAGGGCGTCAACACTGCGCGACTAGTGAAAGCCTTCGGGAGCTCACGCACCTGCCGACCCAGTTCTCGTTGATGACTTTGATTTTGAGCACGTCGGACGTGACGTCCGGGATGAGAATCGTGGCCTTCTCGTTCCACTGCGGCTCGCAGCCTGCCGTCCGGTCCGCAGTTAGTATGAAGTGCGAACGGACCAATTACACCGGCAGTGCAATCCGAGCGCGCACCGCCGTTGTCGTGCGTGGCGGTCTTGAACGCCGGCTCAGCCGCCGCCTTGCCGTGCGACACGAGGTAGACGGCGCAGAAGGGGTCCTGCACGCCGATCTTCTGCGTCTTCTTGAGCCCGTGCGCCGAGAGCACCGTGAGGTACAAGACGCAGTCGTTGCGCAGCGCCGTGGGAGGCGCGCCGCCGCCGCCGACAGACGACGCCGTGCTGTGGCGCGACGACATACCGCGGCTGCCGTACATATTGACGGTGCTAAGACAGCAGCTCCTCGAGACTTCGAACCCAAAAATGAGGTCACGTGTTCTATGCCGTGCAGGTGGGTTCGTTGCACCTGCGGATTGTATACGCCTACGCTTGTATGCAAATGTATGGTGGGGGCGTAATTGCCGAAAGTCTTGTGTCAAGTGGATTGGTCTCCCTCCCTGATTTCTTTCACACGTCGGCCAAACAGCTCAGCAAAGCACCGCAACAGGAGCCCAGCAGACGAACGAAGAAACCAGAGAGTGCCATTCGCTTTATCAGAGAAAACAGAGCCTCGCGGAGCTACGAGCCGGCCAGGCGCACAGTCGACCAGCAACACCAACGCGAGGACGAGGCGGCGCGCAGCAGCACCAGAGCGCGCGGCGTCGCCAGAGCGCACGCAGTCAGCTCGTGAGCGTCTAGTTGAGCGCCGCCAGCACAAGCGCCGACACGAGCGCGAGCGACGTCACCACAGTGCTCGAGGCGCCCGAGGCCGGCGCCGGCGTGCTGTCCGTCGAGTTGGACACCGTCGTCGACTGCGTGCCCGACACCTTGCGGTCGCAGTGCGCGCCGGCGTAGCCCGGCTCGCACACGCACACGTTGCCCGCCGACGTCGACGACGACGAGTTCGTCGAGCCCACGGTCACGTCGTCGTCGCCCGAGCCCGACGCCATGGACGCGAGGAAGCGGCGCGTGGCCGCCGACACCTTGCCCGGCGTCACCGCACCGCACGTGCCGTGCTTGTTGCACGCGCTCGTCGACTTGGGGTCGCACTCGGCGCACTGGTTACCCGTCGTGCCGGCCTCGCACTCACACTGCTGCGTCGAGAGGTTGCACTTGCCGGCCGCGCACTGCGCCGTCTGTGTGCACTTGTTCGATTCAATCTTCTGGCAGTAAGTGCCGCTGTAGCCGACGTTGCAGATGCACTTGTAGTCCATCTGGTTTGCCGCAGTAGGCGCGCACGTGCCGCGGCCCGAGCACACGACGTCCGAGTTGGCCGCGTTCTTCGGGTTCACGCAGCCCTCGCTGATGATCGACGAGTAGTTGAACGCCTGCGAGAGCTTGGCCGCCTTAGAGCCCGACTCGAAGAGCAGCTTCGAGCCGTCGTAGTCAACGCAGCCGTAGATGACGCCATACGTGTCCCCAGCAGAGGACGTGACGTTGAGGCATGTGACCGTGCCCTTCGTGCTGTTCGCGGTCGGGTCAGCGGCGCACTTGGACGTCGGCATGATGTAGGCGCAGACGCTGCTGATGGACTTGAACTCCTTCGACCACGTCGAGAAGCTCGGGCACGGACCAGGATCCACGCCGGCGCACACGTCGCCCGCCGTCTTGTACGGAAGGCACTGCTTCACCTCCTCCGTGTTCTCGCGCGTCGTCTGCACGCTCACGCACGTGTAGTCCTTCGCGGCCTTCTGGCACGTCGTGTCGTCCTTGCAGTAGCCGTCCTCGCTCTTGCCGGACTTGGCATCCACGTGGCCGCACGCGAGCGCGGCGATGGCCACGACGGCGGTCCAGAGCGCGGCGGTCTTCATCTTCGCAACAGCAAGGAAAGAGAGAGAGCTTCCGAGTGGAGCTGCTGGGGAGACGAGCGGTCTTGGCGATGGGGTCGAATCGCGAATGGACCAGCAAGGAAAGAGATTGAGGGAGAAAAGGCCAGCAATGTGAGCGCGAGTAGTCCACACGGCAGATCCGCTCTTGTAGAGGATGATTTGTGAATGCGAAAAGGTGCATGGCCCTTCTGTAGGACAAGAAGCGCCGTCGAATGGACTAGTTCTATCAGCATTAGGACCAATGTCCTTTCTCGAGCCCGCGACAAATTTTGAAAACAGACATGAAGGGTGCCAGTGGAATCGGTTTCTTGCGGTTCTAGCCGCATTGCACACGCGTGGGAGAGCAATTTTCTTTTCAACTCACATCTCCCTTGCCGGTACATTTCCATTGCAAACACCAGACGCCCCGTCTCTTGCACACACATGGCTTCTTATCTCTGATACAAGGACGCATTGGCGAGATTATGAGAAAATTACAAACACGACCAATGCAACCCTTTTCCCACTCGGCGTCGTCCTGTCGTAAGCGCTGACTCTTTCGTGCAAAAGGAGCGAGTTCACGAAAACCTGCGAGACTCGAACAAGCGAACGTCGATATCTTAGTTTGACAGAGTGGTCGATAGCATTTGACCTCTATGAAATGATTGCATCGGAATCGTTCTCTACCTGCGATGTCATTTGGAGTTTTCCAGCTAACTGTGCTTGGAAAGTTGCAGGTCAATCATGTGCCTCAGCCAATCAAAGCGTATTTGAGGAGATTCTCCCTATTTCAACACCTCATCTTTAAAAGATCCGAAAAATTAGGGGCGCCGGATCTTTGCATCTCCCAGTTGAAACAAACGTGTTGTGTGGACTAGCGTAGATACACTGCGCGCCAAAAAAAACGGAATGAGCTAAAATCATAAATTTTTCCGTCAATTTTTCATATTTTTTACGCGCTTTTGTCAGCTTGTTTGTCTTTCTGAGGCGATTCTGGCGATGTGCTTAGATTTGACAACTTCGCTCTGTGAGAGTCACAACAAAATTTTCCTGACATTTTCAAGTGACAAAATAAAAGGAGTAAATATCCATACAAAAATCGAGTCAGAACTGACGATTTTTAGGGTTTAAAAGCGGCAAAACACCCTTTGCTTTGACGACTAAAAAACATCGGCGAGGCATCGAGTCTACGAGAGACTGAAGAAGGCCGACGTCAAGAGCGCGCCACTCACGCACAATAGCAGCTTTCAAGCTAGCTACAGACGTGTACTGCATTCCATCGCGGTACACGCACGTAGTCAGGATCCCCCACGCATTTTCAATGGGATTAAAATCTGGACTGCGCGCGGGCCACGACATTGCTTCAACACCTTCGGCTTCCAAATAGGCGCGTGTAGCACGCGCGGTATGGATTGCAGCATTGTCGTGCTGGAAAACAAAGCCGTCAAGATGATTCTCCTTGACGAACGGGAGCAGGTACTCACGTAAAGTGTCGATATAGTTGGACGCCTTCTGCTTGCCTTCCAAAAAGGCTAGCTCGGTGGTTCCCCTGCGAGCGAATCCTGTCCACACCATCACTCCTCCGCCGCCCATCTGTCTTCGAACAACAGACCGGGCGGGCTTCTGCGTGTCTTGCCACATCTTCAGCCCGTCCGGTCCGGCGAGACTCCACCGCTTTTCATCACTAAAGATGACTTGTCCCCAAAACGCGGCTCCTCAACAATCCGACAGCGCCTTCTCACACCACGCCACGCGTGTACGCATGTGCTGTGGCGTGAGAGGCAAACACGACACGAGCTTGGAGTAGCGAAGCCACTCAGCGTCCTGTAACTCGCGCTGCACTGTGCGCAACGAGCACGTCAACTCGTTGTCTTCGCGCAGACGAGCTGCGGAGACTCCGCGCGTTGACGCGTCGCGCAGCAAACGCGTTACGGACCGCTAATCCAGCACGCGCGGCTGGCCGCGAGTCTCCGTCTTCTCCTCTTCTTGCTGCAGCGCACGCCATACCGTCGAGTCCGACCTGTTGACGTGCGCTGCGATAGCAGCGATCGTCATGCCGCCGATCCGCATGCCGCGGATCTTGGCCTTTTCGAGCTCTGTCAGATGCTTGCTCATCTTTAGAGTGAGAGTCTACTGGAGCCACAGCATTTAAACCCTAAAAATCGTCAGTTCTGACTTGATTTTTGTATGGATATTTACTCCTTTTATTTTGTCACTTGAAAATGTCAGGAAAATTTTGTTGTGACTCTCACAGAGCGAAGTCGTCAAATCTAAGCACATCGCCAGAATCGCCTCAGAAAGACGAACAAGCTGACAAAAGCGCGTAAAAAATATGAAAAATTGACGGAAAAATTTATGATTTTAGCTCATTCCGTTTTTTTTGGCACGCAGTGTACATCGGTATAGCCAATGAGACGGCCCTGTCGAAGCTGTGCGGCCAATCGAAGCCCTAGGGTTAGG
>JAASFZ010000669.1:0-13600 GCA_023334075.1 Globisporangium nunn | reverse complement strand
GTTCAATGGAGCGTGTGAAAAGCGTTGGCCGTACCGTCCGCGATGCAACATCACGGATAACGGGTCTATCCTCGGCCCCGCAAAGATCTTGATCGTCGCTACTCCATTGCCCACAATTGTAGCTCCGACGAAGACCCCGACACCTACACTTGTGAGAACGCCAACGCCGACAAGATCGTCGACGAGATCGCCGACTTCGACCTCCGGTGCCGACGCTGACCCGTCGGGTATCAGCTCGCTTTTCACGCTGCCGCCTCGGTCGTCGGGATCGAGCGCTTCCAGCGGCGAGCATCTAGCCGCGAGTGTATCGGTGTGCATCGTTGCGCTCTTTTCAGCTAGCCTCGTCCTGATGGCTTTCTAGGACTGTTGAGTTGGTTTTAGTGCTTTCTTTTGAATCCATGCACACATCCGCCTGCGGTTCGCCAGCAACATCGCTTTCATCCTCTTTCTATCGCTTTCCATCTCGCAGTCGGATCCTCCCATCTACTTGATCATCACAACGACGCTGTGCGATGTCAGTCTCCGAGACCCTCATGTTCACTTTGCCCAGCTGCGCGCTGCAGCGTGGTAGATCTCGCGAGCTGGAACTAATTCCAGCACAGCCACTGTCTGGCGTCCCAGTGTGGACGCAGATTCTGTAAGAAAGATGAATCTTGACACAAACATCAAGACTGCTTCTCCGAATCCAGGCTGGGTGGATATGTCGTTAGAGAGCGAAGGCGCTGCTTCTGTGAAGATGATCGAGTCTGGTGCTGCATTGATGTCACGTTGAACTCGAAATTCTTCAAGTCCTACCTCAAATGCAAATGCCAGGCCAATAACACACGTACACGCTTGATCTCGATGTTCCTGATTGTCACCAACTTCGCCCTCTCGATCGGTTGCTGTGCACAGTGCTCGGTAGGACGTCCACAACGTGAACGACGCATGAGGTACACATGATGGTCGGGAACACAAATGTTTCCTCTTCGCGATACACTAGTTCGACTGGGAATTGCGGATCCCACGAGTCCTCAGAGCAACTCGGTTGTTTGCTGCCAAAAGCTGTTCCGTTCGTCCGGGGACTAAGGATCCCATCATCCCCTACCACACACTGTGGACGAGTTCGTGGCCCTGCACCCCCGCGAGCAGGTTGCGAACTGCGATATCGGCCATCGCGTGCCGCGTCTTGGTCGTCGCCGAGCCGATGTGTGGCAGGATGACGCAGTTGTCGAGCGAGAAGAGCTTGTGGGTCGGCGGCAGCGGCTCCGGCGACGTGACGTCGAGCCCCGCTGCCGCAAGCTCGCCGGAGCGCAGCGCGTCATACAGCGCGTCCTGATCCACGACATCGCCGCGACTCGTGTTGACGAACACGGCTCCGGGCTTCATCTTGGCGAAGCAGTCAGCGCCAAACAGGCGGTGCGTCGAGTCGTTGAGCGGTAGGTGCACGCTGATGACGTCGCTGCACGCGAGTAGCGCGTCCATGTCGAGGAACTCGACGTCGCCGCCGAGTGCCTCCACAGCCTCAGGCTTCTCGCGTGGCCCCGTGTAGACGATCCGGCAGTTGAAGCCGAACTTGAGCATGCGTGCGTACGCCGAGCCGATGCGACCAAGCCCGACGATGCCCACCGTGCAGCTGCTCACATCGGTGCCGCAGTAGCCGAAGGGCTGCCAGACGCCCCACTCGCCCTTGCGCGCGCTGTTGGCGCACTCGAGCAGCCGGCGCTTGGTCGCGAACGTGAGGGCCACCGCCGTCTCGGCCGTCGTGGTGTCCAGCACGCCGGGCGTGAAGCCTACGCGCACGCCGCGCGCCTCGCACGCCGCCACGTCGATGTGGTTGAAGCCGACCGACAAGGTGGACACGACGCGCAGCGACGGGCCGGCGCGCTCGAGCAGCTCGGCGTCCACACGGTCCGTGACGAGGCAGAGCAGCCCGGCGCAGCCCTCGACCTGGCGCAGCAGCTCCTCGCGCGGGATGAGCTCCGACTCGGACGTGAACTGCGCGACGTCGAGCGGCAGGCGCGCGGCGGCGGCGAGGCGGCGCAGGTGGTCTGTGGCGAGGGGAGAGAGAGTGTCACGCCTCGGGCGCCTGGCGCAGCGCGAGCGGCAGCAGCGGCGCGGACGCACCGGCGACGTGCGACATGCGGCGCGAGAGGAACACGCGCATGGCGAGGCGGGGGGGGGGGGTTCGCGGAAAATTCGCGAGTGAACACACTGAGCGTGGGGACAGAGCCCGCGGGCGGTAGATTACTCGGCCGATCGATCGCTACGCTACGCGAGGCTGGCGGCGCGCCAGCGGCCTTCCCAGCGCAAGCGAGCGAATGCCACCCCGACCTTCAGACTACAACTACCCTCCAGCTAGGCGAACGGGTCGTTCGACGCGTCCTTGTTCGGAACCGTCTCGAGGTACTTGGCCATCCCGTCCGCCGCGACGCTGCCGTACTGGCTCGCGATGAACGCGTACGCCATGTCCATGCCTGCCGAGACGCCCGAGCTCGTCCAGATGCTGCCGTCCACGACCCAGCGCGCCCGCCGCACCCACTGCACATTCGCGTGCGACCCCACGATCTCATCGTACGCGAGCTTGTTGGTCGTCGCACGCTTGCCATCGAGGAAGCCGGTGTGCGCCAAGATCCCCGAGCCCGTGCAGACCGTGAGCACGAAGGTCGCGTGCTGAGCCGCCTTGCGGATGTAGTCCAAGAACCCGCGGTCCTTTACCAGCTCTCTGCGCCCGAGGCCGCCAGGGACGAGCAGGATGTCGAGCTTCTCCGGCGCGTCCGCGTAGCCCACAGACGCGTACAACGGCATGCCGTTCGTGCTCCTGAGCGGCCCCTGCTTCTGTGCGATCGTGTGGATGGCGACGGGGATGCCGATCGAAGGCAGGCACTCGAGGTAGGAGGTGGGTCCGATGTAGTCGAGCATCATGACGCCCTCGAACACGATCACGCCGATCTGCAGCGGCGGCGCGGCGTCGGCCATGGTTCCTGGAGGTCTGGCGCTGACTGCGGCGGGTTCGAGAGTCACTCGCGGCCGCAAACCCATCGCGTCTCAGCCGCAGCTGCGAGCGATGATGCGCTCGGCGCTGCTGCGCAGAGCGGTGGGTACATCCGCGTTGCTCGCTTCACCTCCACTAGTGATGAAACCAAGGGCGACAAAGGCTTTCCTCGCTTTTGTCACGGTCGTGTGTAACACCAAGGCGTTTGACACGCAAACGGCCGCAAACGGCGGCCACTAGCGCTTCTCCAGTCGCCGCCCGTCCTCTGCAGTCGCCGCCGCCTCTATCTCCACTAATCTCTCCGCAGCGCCCTGCGAGCGAGCGCCCGCAGCAGCAGCAGCAGCATGGCCAAGGGCCAGTTCCTCGTGCGCGTGGTGCTCTTCCGCTGCTCGGATCTGCTGGCCGCCGACCTGGACGTCGTGGGTGGCAAGAGCGACCCGTACGTGGTCTTCAGCGTCGGCGCGGCCACCAAGAAGAGCTCCGTCGTGTCCAACTCGCTCAACCCACAGTGGGCGCCGCCCGAGAAGTTCGAGTTCGAAGTCGCCGACTGGGAGTCCGAGTTCATCGTCGTGCACGTGTACGACTACGACCGCTTCAGCCGCGACGACCTCATCGGCTCGGCTGTCATTCCGCTCGCGCTCTACACGGGCGGGCGTCACTGCGAACTTTACAGCTACCCACTCGTGCTACCGGACGAGCTCAGCGGCCCTGGAGCGCCGCGTAGCGACATCTTCCTGCAGATCTCGCTCACGACCAAGGACGGCCGCGTGGTTGAGGCGGACTACTGACCCTCAGGCTCGGGTGCAAGCACGCTTGCGCTTGGATGGGTGTGCGGAGCAGTGGAGGGGCTGTATAAGTGGCGTGTGCGTCGAGATGGCGCTTAATTATGAAGGAACGTAGAGTGCGTCTTGCGTCTTGGGTGTTGAGAGCGGCATGTCTCGCAAACTTGCTGGCGCATGTAATGAGCATGTTGCTCGGTGTCGAGCGACGCACGAGCGAGTGCGAGGGCCTGTGCTGCACGAACGAAACGCGCGTTTCGACTGGCTGGCGCAAGCGCGCTGCTGCAACTCGCTGAACGGACTCGCTTGGATGGACGCGAAGTGCGTGGCCGCCCAAGAGTTCAGTTCGCGCGACCACTTCAACGCTCGCGAAGAGTGTCTGTGAAGAGCTCCAAAAGACCTCGTGCCGGCCCGACCTGAACCAAGCGGAAAACAGCGCTGGCTGACCGTATCGCGTGGCTTGGAAAGGATGTGGCGGCGCGATAATGAAAGACTCGCTCGCGAAGACATCGCGAATGCGCTTGCGCTCCTCGATTCGCCAGCGATCGGCAAGGCAGCTCGCTTGCTCACTCACCTCCTTGTCCTTATTCTAGGTGAGGGCACACGTGGGCCAAGACAATCATGGCAGATGGCTAGTCAGCAGTAGTAGCAGTAGCAGCAGGCAACTGACGTCCGACCGAGGCAGCCGATCACGGTGCTCGCCCGTCAACGAATCTCTCGGAGCTGCCGCTCGTGGGTCAGCAAGGTCTCTCAAGGCACGTCGACGAGTGGAGCTGCGAGACCCGAGAGTTTATGCTGCAGCTCCCCATGTGAGCAGATGGGATCAGAGCTCAGACTCAGGCGACCAGCCGCGACCGACTGCCAGAACTCTGGCATATCAAGCTGGAAGGCCGAGATGTCCAGCGAAGCATGCCCATCAAAGTGTGGCGAGAGACCGATAAAGTCCACCACCCTTTCTACGCACGCATCGCCACGTTGTGACGTGGTAGGGATTGGTCTCCAGACCTCGACACTCACTGCTCCCTGACACTCAGTCGCCTGCCTCGCGCGCTCTTCTCTTCGCTTCGCTTCTCGCCCGCTCCCTCGCCTCACAATCCGAAACCGCGCGCCGCCGTCCGACGTCCGACGTGTGTGCCCGCGCCGCCTTCAACGTCGCTCGGACGCCCCGCAGGAACCAGCTGACGCGCTCGGCGTTCAACCAATCGGTCGGTCGGTCCCAGTAGCAGCAGTGCAGATCCGCAGCAGATCAGCCGCTGCCGCCTCCGACTTTCTCCACTCGCTCGCTCGCTCGCTCAATCGATCGATCGATCGATCGATCGTCGCCCGCCTGCTCCTGCTCCGTCCGAGACAGTTGCGGAGCCGGTGACGATGAATTACAACCTCATGCCCGTGGCCTACGCGGCGGCCGCGGACCCATTCAACAAATCGCCGTTCAATCCGCTCAACATGAGTCGCACAGGCGACAAACGCACCACGGGCCATGCGCCGTCGCTGCGCATCCTCGAGCGCGTACGCGAGGCCGCCGCCGACCTTGCGCTGCTCGCCACCACGCAGCAGGGCTGGAAGTTCGTGACCGAGAAGAACCGCGCGATGGTCTACGAGATGACGGGTCGTGCGCTGCCGCCTGGCGTGTCCACGACGCAGACCTTCGGCGCCGGCGGTGGTGGCGGCCACGTCTCTGACTACTACCTCGTGCGCGCCGTCACCACTGTGCACGCCAACATCCCGTCTGTGCTCGACGCGCTGCAGGCACGCACGACTGACGAGTTCGAGCCCAAGATGCGCCACGTCTTCGGCAAGCACTACGCGCGCGGCGTGGTTGTCGACGAGCTTTCGTGCACCACACCGCCGCCGTTCGCACCCGACCCGGAGAGCACCACGGGCGCGCGCCGGAGCTTCAGCGACGATGACGCGTACTCGGTCAACTGGCTCTCGCTGCATGGCCCTCCGAGCATGGGCAGCACCACCAAGGCGCGCGACTTCACTATGGTAAGCTACCAGGACGGCTTCGAGCGCCAAAGCGGTGGCGGCGTGGCGCGCATCGGCCGTGGGGAGCTACTGGACCGCGCGCTCGCCGCCAGCAGTGCCAACGCCGGCGGGGGTGTTACCGCGCCGGCCAACACCGGCCTCATCGGCGTGCACGTCTTCTCATCCGTCAACTTCAAGGACATCCCTCCACTGCCCGCCAAGTCGCAATCGGACCGGCAGCACTTCCGCAACACGGGCTTTGTGATCGAAGCCACGAACGACCCGTACACTTTCCGCCTCTCGCTCTTCCTCTCACTGCTGCCGACCAAATCGAGTCTCAAGAACGCGCGCAAGTACCAGAAGTGGCTCGTCTCGCTCGCCGGTGTCGTGGGCAACATCGGCGACGCCGTCTCGAACATCAAGCCGGAGATCAGCGTCGGGCAGCTCGGCAACTCCGCGTGGAAGAAGAGCGACCACTGCTACATCTGCCTCAAGATGTTCCGTACGTTCCGCCGCTGCCACCATTGCCGGCTGTGCGGCGAAGCCATTTGCTCGGCGTGCTCAGGCTTCGTAAACGTGTCGACGGGCTCCATGCGCGCCAGGAGCAACTCGCACTCGAGTGTTGACGTGCGCTCGCAGACCTCGAACGACGAGGCTGCAAGCGAGGGCAGCGGAACGTTCCTGGCGGAGACTCGCGGCTGCACGGTGTGCCTGCAGAACCTAACGACGCAGAACGCGGCGGTGCTAATCCGCAAGTCGAGCTCATCGTCGTTCAGTACGAGCACGGACCCGCAGTACGTGACGAACAGCGTGGTTTCGATGTCCGAGTCTCATGCTGAGTCCTCGATCTCGTACGGCGGCGAGAGCGACCGACCGAGCAGCGTGGCGAACCAGAGCTCGAACGGTGGCGGTGGCGGTGGCCACCCGTCGTTCCAGTCGTATTACGACCACCGCAAGCGCAGCACCGGTGGCATGACCAATAGCAGCAGCGACGACAACGTGTCGGTCGCATCGCTCCCGCTAAAGCCCTACGCGGGTGACTACAGCAGCCATCTCAACATGATGAACACGCCGTCAATGTCCACGACGAGCAGCTCGTTCTCCCACGACGGAGACCAGCACCAGCAGTACCACCCGTCACTACACTCGTCGTCAAGCAACCCCGACTTGCACGGTTCACAACACCAACCTCCTCAATCGCCACAGCACCACCCACGCATCTTTTCCTCTGAAGTATCGGAGGGCAGCGACTTGTCGATGGACCCGGAGATCCTCGCACTCGCCGGGCTTACGATGAAGACGACTAGTGCGCAGTATGCGCAGCAGCAAGCGGTGCACTCGGTTATGGAGGAGGAGGACTACGACGACATCGACGACTCGGTGTCGCAAATTGGCGCGCGAGCTCCAGCAGCTGGAGAGCAAGCACTCGTTCCAGCAGACACTTCCGTGCGATCAGACAGCGTTGGCTGGTCTGGCGCAGAGAGTGTCGTCAGCACCAGCAGCGCCTCGGCGACGCAGCAGGCTCCACCGACTCGCCAGGACAGTACTGGTGGTCCAAAATTCCACTTCTCAGTTATGTCCAACTCGAGTACGTCAGCGCCGAAGTCGAGCGTGCATGCTGAGATCGCAGCGTTGATGCTCCAGGATCTGGCTGCGAACGGTCCGATGCCGGGAGCCAGCGGCAGTACCTCCGGCAGTGCCCAGGATGGAAGCGGCAGCTTGTCTGGTCCATATGGAAGACCACTGCCGACATCATCGCAGTCAGCGTCGTCGTTCTCGACTGGGCCAGCGCCACCACCTTTGTCGTACCAGCAGCAACAGTACGAGCAGCAGCTGTACAAGCAGCAACACCAGCAGCAACACTACGAGCAGCAACACCACCTCCAGCAGCAGTATGAACAGCGTCAGATGCAGCAACAACAATACCGTCATCACCAGCAGTATCAGCAGCACCAGCCTCAGCATCATCAGCATTACCCGCCTCCCCTGCAACAGCAGCAGCAGCAGCAGCAACCGCACCAGCGAGAGCAATACTACCAGCAACAAGAGTACCATCACCAGCAGCATCAACAGCAACCACAGCAAATGCCCGACCGGTACTTTATGTCGGCGTCAAGCGCGTCAGTGGGATCTGCTACTTTGGCCTCCCAGGCAATCCCCGGGTTCGCGCCGACAGGAAGCACCTACTCGGTGTCCCGCGACTACAACCCGAATGCCAGCGTCAGCAGCAATAACAGCCACTCATCGGCAGGTGGGTCTTCGAAGCAGTACGCGTCGTCCAAGATCATCTCGGCCGCGACGCTTGCTGCCTCGCAGCACCGCTCACAGCAGCGTACTGCTGCGGCCGCTGTGACTGCGACTGCGACTGCGACTGCGACCGCGACCAGCTCTGCTCAGCCGATGAATGACATGATCCTGCTCTCCAAGCCGGCGCCGAAGACTCCCGAGTTCGTTGTCTTCGACGACGCTCGCCGCGAGTCCATTTTCACGAGACCGGACGATGGCAACGATATGATTCCGCTAGACTTCTGAGCTCCAGCGCTTTACTCTTATAAACCGGCGGGTAATCAACAGGTAGAAGCAGCCCACCGCGCCAAGCAACACAGGGTCATATTTTACCGATAAGAGAATCGCCATGCTCAGTTGCTTTCGCTGATCTGCCTCACCACTTCCTCATCCTCGTGCTCGTTTTGATTGTCGTGCGTCTCTTCTTGGACACTAGTGTCAATCGGCTCAGGCGCCCTCCTCTCGTTAGCCACTGCGCCAGAGTCGGTTTCCGCATCCCGGCGTTCCTCCTTTGCCTCGCAAACCGGAAGCGCACTGGAGCTCTTGCCGCCGCATTCCACCGCTGCCTCGCTATCTCCCGCTGCTCCATCAGCGCCACCCTCCGCCAATCCACTGCGTGCTTGCTGCATCCGAGAGTTCGAGTTCGCTCGCAGCGTCTTGACAAACAGCTCGAAGTCGTCGATCCCAGCAAAGACCTTGTCGGCGAACGCTGGGTTTGGGTGCGAAAACGCCTCACCCGCGACGTGGAAGACGAACCGGCTGTCATCTTCGCTCTCATCGTCGCTGTCGAGATCGTTGCCGTCCTCATCATAGCCGACTCCATTGTTGCGCGGGTCGAGGAAATCGTAGCCATCGTTCGCGTCGCGGAGCGCGATGCCTTCGGTGCTGAGTACGACCGTGCGCTTCATCAGGTGTTTGTCGCTTGCAACGAAGAGGACGTTGCAAACCGAGTCGTATGGGAGGTGCGAGACGTCGAACGGGAAGCAGCCCTGAAGCACCGGGTTTTCCTCCTCGATGCACCGCACGCTGGACATCCTGCGGGTTGCTCCGACGTTCGCTTCTTTTGCCAGCTCCTGCACGTTGAGCGCGGACTCATGGAACATCTCGTCGCGCATGAGCACGTGCGCGCCGTAGTGCGGCTCTTCGCTGCGTGGTTCATTCTCGCGCCAGATGAGCTGGAAGTAGCCGTTGAGGAACTCGTCGATCCGAGGAAAGCGGTACTTGAGGCGCAGCGGAGTGCTTCGATCGTGCACCGCGCCAATGGTGCCAGCTGCGTTGTTCGCTACAATGTGCTCGCACGATGGTTCAAAGGCGATGAAGTATGCACCACTCGCTGTCAGATGCGCTCTTGTGTGGTGAGCCGAAGCTGCTACTGCCGTGCGTGGATCTGCTTCGATACTCTGATTGTCGAGAGGTTCATTGGCACGCTCGCAATTCAGGAGACTCGCGGTATTCTCGGAGGTGTCCGTCGTGTTGCTCTCCTCCTGGTTGCTCTGCTTGCTTGCAGACGCTTTCGACTGCTCCGGAGACGCTTTCGACGACGACGACGACAAGGACAACTGACTCGCGTGCTCACGGAACAAGAACTGGTCGATGCAGCGCGCTTGCGCTTCGTTCTTCTTCTGGCGCAGGATCTGGAGGGCCAGGTTGCGGCGTGCGCGCGCCGTTGCGGGGAAGATCGGGTCGTTGCCACCAACACGCGGCTCCTGCGCCGCGTCGCGCGCCATGTCTTCGGACGCGCGCAGGAGCTCGGGAGGCACGAGGTCGACGGGGAAGAGACCGAAGGCGTCGCGCTCCTGCACGTCGTGCGCGTCGTAGCGCTGGAACACGAACGAGAGGAACGACAGGTTGCCCGTGACGCACGCGCGGTGCGCGCCTGTCCAGCCGACCGAGTTGGCGACGCTACTCGCCCAGGCGTCCGGCTTGGCCTGCAGGAGCAGCTCAAGCGCGATCTGCAGCTGCTGGAACTGCTGCGCTGAGTGCACCTCCGTACTCACAACCGCATGCGCCGCCTCTTCGACCTCCGCGAGCCACTGCTCGTCGCCGCTCACGCTAGTGGCGGCGGAGGCTTTGGAGCGCGCGAGGTGCTGCTGACGCTCCTGGAGCGCGGTCTTGAGGCTCTGGATGTCGCCGTCGCTCGCATAGTCGACAAGGCTGCTGCCGGCCTGCCCCATGCTGCTGCTGGTGGTGGTGGTGGTGGTTCTGTGAGTGCTGCTGTTCGCCTCTTGCGGACTTGGGATCTGTGCGCGCGAAAAAGCGGCGAGTCGACCCGGCGGCCGATCTTTCTACGGACCCGCTGCTGCTTGTGCACCGACTGGTACAGGGCTCTCTCCTCCGAGTCACCAAGGGTGAGAAGGAAGACAGGACGCGCTGGACGTGTACACCATTCACCTCTATTTCATTCGCGCATGCACTGCACTCGCTAGGACGACGGCGCCGCGCGCTCGTGGCGCTTGCGGCTCTCCTTGAAGTTCGGGTCGTACTGCTTGCGCATCGCGTACTGGTAGAGCAGCAGCAGCGTCGCGGAGCGGATGCCGGCGATGCGGCTTGCCGCGTAGATTGTCGTAGGCTGGGCGGCCTGCAGCTTCTCCTTCTCCTCGTTCGAGATCATCGGGAGCGCCTCGTAGTCGATCCACGACGGGATCTCCACGTGCTGCTTCTTGCGGAACGCGTCGATCTCCTGCTTCTGGAGACGCAGCTGCGTTGCGTACAGGCACTCGATCTTCATGAGCTCCTTCACCTCGTCTGCGAGCGCATCCGCCTTCGGGTACTGCTCCTGCTGCCAGATCCGCTCGACGTCCGCCGGCGTCACGTACGCGAACGACAGGATCTGTCCCGCAGTCCGCTTCACGCCATCGAGCCCGACCTTCACGCCGTAGCGGTTCCACTGGTGCGGGTCGCACTGGAACTCGTCAAGCGCCTCCCGCGCGTACGCCATCAGCTTCTCCTTCCGCTCCAGCTTGGCCATGCGCTCGTCCGAGACAATCCCTGCGCTGTGCTCGAACGCGCGGCGCGTCAGCCGCAAATCCGCGTTGTCTTGACGCAAAAGGAGACGGTACTCGGAGCGCGATGTGAACATCCGGTAAGGCTCGCTCGTGCCGAGCGACACGAGGTCGTCGATCAGCACGCCGATGAACGCGTCGGCTCGGTCCAACACGAACGACGGCTTGCCCTGCGCGGCGAGCCCAGCGTTGAGACCGGCGACGACACCCTGCGCAGCCGCCTCCTCGTATCCAGTCGTGCCGTTGATCTGCCCGGCAAGATACAGGCCAGAGATCTTCCGCGTCTCGAGCGTCGGGAACAGCGAGCGAGGGTCCACGTAGTCGTACTCCACCGAGTAGCCTGGTCGCACGAGCTTGACGTTCTCTAGTCCCTTGATGCTCCGTAGCAGCTGCACCTGTAGATCCTCCGGCAGCGCCGTGCTGATGCCGTTCGGGTACACAATCGTGGTGTTCAGCCCTTCCGGCTCGAGCCAGATCTGGTGCCGCGTGCGATCTGCGAACCGAACCACCTTCGCGTCGATCGAGGGACAGTACCGCGGCCCGACGCCAAGCCCGTCGCCACCGATGTACTCAGGCAGCATGTGCAGGTTCTCGCGCACGATCCGGTGGCTCTCCTCGTTCGTGAAGGTCGCGTGGCACACGACCTGCTTGTCGTGCAGCGGCACCGGCTGGTTCTCGTGCAGGAACGAGAACGGCTTGGCCGGGTCGTCGCTCGGCTGGATCTCGAGCCCGTCGTAGTTGATCGTGCTGCCATCGAGACGCGGCGGCGTGCCGGTCTTCAGGCGTCCGAGAGGAAACTCGAAGCGTTCGAGCGTCTTCGCGAGTCCCACAGACGGCGGCTCAAGGCCGTTGCAGTCGCGCATGTGGCGGCCGGCAGGGAAGCGGATGTCGCGGCCCTGGTAGATCATCCCGCGCAAGAACGTGCCGGTGGTGATCACGACCTTGGAGCAGGCGATGGTCCTCCCGGACGACGTCACGATCCCATCGATACGGCTGCCGTCGCCCCCGGAAGCGAGCACCAGGTCATCCACGCCTTCTTCCACGAGCGTCAGGTTGGGCACCTCGCGCAGTGCGCGCTGCATGTTCTGCTGGTAGATGTCACGGTCCATCTGCGCGCGTGGGCCGCGCACCGCCGGGCCCTTGGCTGAATTGAGCATACGGAACTGGATACCCGCTGAGTCGGCGACGCGGCCCATGAGGCCGCCAAGCGCGTCCACCTCGCGCACGAGGGTGCCCTTGCCGACGCCGCCAATCGACGGCTGTTGTTCGCCGTAGAGCGACAGAGAGAGTCAGATGCTACCACGACCATCACCACGACCAATCTCGCTCGCTCTTGCATCCACGCACGTTGCACGACATCTCGCCGACAGTCGAGAGCTTCTGCGTCACCAGCGCCGTCCGCGCGCCTGCTCGAGCCGCCGCCGCCGCCGCCTCGCAGCCCGCGTGACCGCCGCCCACCACCACCACATCGAAGCGCTCGCGCCCCACCACCGCCGAAGCCGAAGCTGCTGCAGCGGAGGACGACGCCGCGCGCCGTGCGAGCAGCTGCGTCGCTCGCCGCCGCATGCGCATCGCCCTCATCATCTCCTCGTTCTCGTTCGACTAGCAAATGACGTGGGGCTTTTTGGTTGGTGCAGAGACCGAGCCGTTTGACCTGAGCTTTGTATACTCTCGCTCCCCCGCTTTTGTCACCTTGAAGGAACGCTAGCCAGCATCGGACCAGTCGCCAAGTGGCTTCGTCCCGCGCACGTCGTCGCCGCCCACCCGCCCTCCTCTCTCTTCCGCCAGCAGGAGCAGCCATGGCGACCGAAATGCGGCTGCAGCTGAGCCTGCGCGAGAAGCTCTTCGTGGGGCTCACACTACTGCTGGCGCCGCTGCTGGTCGCCGCCGTCGTGGGCGTGCGCAGCTGGCGCGCGCGCTTCCCGGACTGGGACGCCGACCCGCGCATGCCGCACGTCCCCGATCTGCTCGAGCCGCTCGGCTACGCGGCGCTCATCGTGGCTGTGCGCTTCGTGTTCACGCGGGCGCTTAAGCCGCTCGGCCGCCGCGTGCTCGCGCCGAGCAAGCGCTCGAGCGAGGACCGCGTCGAGCGCTTCACCACCGTACTCTTCAAGCTCACGTGCGTAGTCGTCAGCTGGTGACGCAGCAATCGGCCGACAAGACAACTAACACGCCGCAGGTACTTCCTCGGCATCACGTACGCTGGCTACGCCGTCATGGGCGGCGAGAACTGGTTCCCCGTGTCGCTCGGCGGCCGCGGCGACGTGCGCAACGCGTTCTTTTTGGTGCAGGAGCCGCCGAGCCCCGCGCTCCGGTACTACTTCATGGTGCAGCTCGGCTACCACTGCCACAGCCTCGTGTACATGGTGGCGCTCTCGCCGATCCGCAACGACTTCATCGAGATGTTCCTGCACCACGTGGCCACCATCCTGCTCATCGGCTGCTCGTACATGGGCAACTACACGCCGTACGGCGCGCTCATCGCGATCACGCACGACATCGGCGACATCACGGGCTGTGCGTTGCAGCAGTTGCTACAGTGTACTCGCATACACTGCACCCAATGGACTGACGCGGGATCCTCTCCTGTG
>JAASFZ010000668.1:0-13611 GCA_023334075.1 Globisporangium nunn | reverse complement strand
GCGTCGAGTGCGATCGGCGGCTTCATGCGCAGCCAGGTGCAGCGCATCGTGGACTCGCGCGCGAGCTTGGGGATGCTCTTCTACCACTTCGACATCGGCTTTTCGTACGCCGCGAGCAGCGAGTGGGGAGAGCGAGCCAAGCTGCTGATGCGCGACTCGGCACTCGACCAGTCCGCGCTCTTCAGGGCAGCTGCAGCCTCGTCGTCGAGCACTTCGTCCGATGTCTCGCCGCGCTCGTCGCCAACATCGGTGTCGTCGATGTCGGAGGACGAGGTCGTGTTCGCTCCGAAGTTCAGTGTGGGCGAGCGCTTTCCTCACTTCTGGGTCTCGGTCGCTCCTGGTCATGACGACGCGAAAGATGGCGAGGTGGGACAGCGCGAGTCAACGCTCGCGCTCGGCCGCTGTGTGATGGAGCTGCAGCGCGGCGATCGAGGCGTGAAGATTGATTTGGATATGATTGAGGTCGAGAGATACTTGAATTGTCTTAGTCGGACAGCAGTGGATGAGCGCATGCCGAAGCACCCTCACTTGCATGGTGCTACGCATGTTTGGCTGTAACGTGAAGACTTTTGTGTGCATCGCCACGACTCGATGTGGATTTTCCATCTCAAGACAACAACATTGTTCCAGGTTATGTGTGCATTCTCACTGAACGACAACACTGTTCTCTCGATCGCTCCCTTCTTCGCCACCTCAAGAACAACTCGCAGCACATCAAATCGACGTGAACGAGGTGCGAACAAGAGGTGGTACGCATCGCGGACTACTGGCGTAAAGCTCCGACTTCAGTGTCTCTTCGTCGTCGCTCGAAGACCAGTCTGCCGGATCGGGATCGCGTTTCACTGCTTCTGCTCGAGTCATTGGCTTCTGTGTCGGAATATCGTACAGCGCTCGCACACGGTCCTCCTCTGTGTCATCCGTCGCGTTCGATGCGACAGAAGCTCCCTCGAGGTCTTCAGCGAAGCTTCTCTTCGTGTTGATGTGGGCGAAGTCAATCGGTGACGTTGCTACGCCACCTGCTGCATCTGCAGGAGCACTTGACCACGCAAGCGGATCATTTTCGCCTTTCGTTCTGTCGAGCTTCTCCATCTCGCGTTCGATAGCTGCTAGGCCAGCGCGCGCTTCAGTTGTGGCATCATTGAACGGCTGCGTTTCAGGAGTGAGGTCAGATAATGAGGTCGGAGTCGGAAGCTGTGGCAGCGCTTTGTCGGCTTGAACCACAAGCGGAGTTGCAATCTCCTCGGCGAACGCTCCACTGGTGTCTGTATCCTCGGCAAACGCTCCAGTGGTGTTCGCCTCCTCGGCAAACGCTCCAGTGGTGTTCGCCTCCTCGGGGAACGCTCCACTGGTGTTTGCCTCCTCGGGGAACACTCCACTGTTGGCTGTGTCCTCGGCGAACGCTCTACTGTTGGCTGTGTCCTCGTCGTCCGCTGCAGTGTCACCATAATCTTGAATCACTTGCGCGCTTGTGTCTTCGGAGGGGTCGTTCGGGGTCTTGAACGCGTCCGAGGTGTTTGGGTGGATCTTGCTTGCAAACGACCTCGGACTGAGTGTCTCGATAGTCATCGTCCACTTGGGCTCTTCTTCGTTATCGGCACGACGACCATCGCCGCTGTCTGGAAGAAGCGACGCTTCTTGATCGTCATGGCCACCGCCGTGGCTGTTGCCATAGCTGTTGTCTAGAAGATTCGTACTCTTCCCGTTCTTCGTACTTTCGGCATGGCCGAGCGGCAGTATATGATCGAGGTGCAGAATATGAATCACCACCTCGTAGACATGGACGAGCACATCGCGAAGCGACGCGAGCATGGTGCTAGAGGTTGTCGATGTGGGCGTGCTCTGGCCGATCACGAAATGAGGTCGCGAGAGAGTGACGGGCACGGAGCAGATTGTGACATTGCATACCAGCTCCGGTCCCCTTCCTTCTCACTGGGACATAACGAGACACGCTCAACTGGCGGATCCGCTTTGCTTTATTTTTGCTGCAGTTAACTGCTAACTGGGAGATCGCAAAGCGAAGCGACACAAGTGCTGACCGCGACTCTGCGTGCGCCGACTTGCAACATGCGTCGTTGTCCGCACAGGAGCAGCAGTAGCAGCAGCTTGGACGCGAGGATCTCCTGCTCCAGCGAAGACGACAGCGCCAACAGCAGGAGCAGTAGTAGCAGCAATAACAGCAGTATCGTATACCGCTGCCGCCATCCTGCTGCGAACAAGCTCCAGCGTCTGCGCCGCATCTTCTTGAGCCAACCGACTCGACGCAAGCAAGGCAAACACGCCAAATCCTCTCTGCAGCCTGCTGCTCCTCACCGCTCAGACAGCTTCCCAGACCACGCGTCAAGCAGACTCAGCAGCCCTGTGTCTCGACGTCTTCCGAAATCCCGGTCGACGTTGGAGGAGGATGACATCCGTAGCTCGACAGAAGAAGAGGAGACGTCGAAGGTGCTGCGATTGCCGATCGACATGCACATCCACGCGCTCTGCGAGCAAGTGAAACGGTTGACAGCTGAGCGCGAGTCGACGACTTCGCACATGCACTCGCTGCTTGACCAGGCGATCGACGAGCTGCAGTACCTGCAGCGGAGAGAGGAGCGAGCGCTCCAACTTCAGATCCAGCAGATTGAAGAGGTGCGTTTTCGTGCTTCGTGTGGTGTTCTCGACGTACATGCGAGGAAGCGCGTGCCACTGATTTGTGATTCTGCGTCAGAGGTTTGCGCTGCGTCTTGAGATCTTTGAGCAGCAGTACCTTGCAAAGGTTGCAGACATCCGACGCGAAATGCACACAGCGATCGAGCATGAGCACGCGAGAGCCGAAAGCGTGATCCTCGCAGCTGCAGAGCAGCTGAAGACGAAAACGCAGCAGGCAGCTTTCGCAACATCGCCGTCTGCAGACGAGGTAATATCAGCGGCATTTGTGCGTGGTGATGGCAGCCGGAACAGCAAGGTGGCGAGTTTGTCGATGAACTCGGCGGCGTCGAGCAGACCTAGAGATCGACCGCGCGCAACACTGGGAGCATCGTCTAAGCGCTGTAACAAGAACGACAACACGAGGCAGGCGTGGGACACCAGACACAGACTCTGGATGCACCACGCAAACCAGGAAGACGAAGATGACAATAGAAGCGACATGCAGGAGCTTTCGCCCATGGCTAGACAGCGAGCCAAGCTGCGAGCTCTCGAGGCGAAGTTGGCGTCGTTTTCGCAGGACTCGGTCGACCGCATCACACACGAGCTCAGGAACGGCCGTCTCAAGGACGGGAACCGCAGAGTTGCAAGCAGAGCCAACAGTCTCCGGAAGCAGTCAAGCAGCCGACAAGCAGTGAGGGAGACCGAGAACGTACACCAAGATCGCACCATGCACGATGAGTGTTCGCAGGACAATCCGCAGATGTCGTGGAAGCCCACACCACTCTCCCCGCTTCGCAAGAACCGTTCGTACTGGCGCAACGGCATCTCCCTCGAGGAGAAGTACAGCACTGCAGGTGGGAACAATGCTAGCGCGGAGAATGGAATTGACGGGCGACTTGGACAAGGAACGCTAAACAGCAGGTTCCTGCGACCAGAGGAAGAGCGGGAGCTGCACCGCTTGAGAAACAGCATCGGAATAGCGAAAGACTGGATGGAACAGCATCAGTGAGGATGCAAGTGCAAATGCGAGCGAGAGATTGCATGCGCAAGGTATCCCATGTGTTCCCTTCTAAATACTGTCTCAAGCTACACGTTGATCATGGCCGAGATGTTCGCGAGCGCCGCCTTGTGCTTCGCGCGCTGGATCAGCATCACGACGGTCGTCTTGTTGGACTGGTCGACAGTGTCGCGGTCGCTCTTGGGGGTGTCGAAGGAGAAGGCTACGTCCGCCTCCTGCTCCAGGAACTCATCCTCAAAGTTGTGGTAGAACTTGGCAGTCTGCTCGTACTGAGTCTTCGCCTTCTTGCCCTTGCCCTTGCCGCTGCTGGCGCCGCTCTTCTCGACCGAGCACGACGAGAGCACGAGGAAGTAGTCGAACTGGAAGCTGCTGCGCAGCTCCGCCGTCTCCTCGTTCTCGATCGCCCACTCGATGTCCTCGTGCAGTGCCGAGTGGATCGCCGGCACGAGCTGGTACGGCAGGTTTACCATGCGCTCGTTCACGAGCAGCCCGACCGATTTGGAGCTGAGGATGGACTGGAAGCGCGGCAGGTCGTCCGCCGGGCACCGCTTCGTCACGTACTGCAATACCTGCTGCACGCTCGTCGCCGCCTCGTAGCGCTTGAGGCTGAGCGCCGTGATGAAGCCGTAGACGTCGTCCTCGCCCTCGACACATACCATCGTGCCGGTGGCCACCTGGTTCACGATCGCGTCTGCGAGTCCCGACACGTCGAACGGCTGCGTAGGCGGCAGGTACGAGAGCAAGAACTGCTTGACGCTGTGGAAGTGCGACTCGCGCGGGTCCGAGAAGACGAACTCGACGTTCACGCTGCGCTCGCTCTTGTCGGCGGGCGCCGCGTCCTCCATGTCCTCGTCGCTGTCGCTGTCATCATCGTCGTCGTCGTCGTCGCTGGCCTTGGCGGCGAACGTGAGGTCGTCGTCACTGTCGTCGTCGCTGTCGTCGTCGTCGCTCGAGTTCTGCTCCGCCATCTCCACCTCCTCGCCGCCGGCATGCTGCTGCTGCTGCCGTTGCGCGTCCGAACTGCTCGCCTGCGCCGCGGTCTTCTGCGCGCGGCCGCGCTTCTGGGGCGGCATCTTTGGGTACACGGCGGCTTGATAGTGAATGGCAGACCAGTGGGTGGTCACCACGTGCATAACATCTTGGAGACTTCCCAAATAGCATAACCACCCGGATACTAGCCCCAGCTCATAATACGAAGCAGTATACAATTTACTAGTTAGCGCAATATAACGTGGCCCACACCGAAACAGTCAAACCTTCACTTTACACGCATTCTGCGAGGAGCATGACGAGCAGCTACGTGCCGCCGCCGTTCCCGTTCCCGGAGGCGTGGCCGCAGCTCTTCCGGTCGCAGCAGACAACGTGGCTCACGCCGTCAGCTCCGTGGCCGCCAGCAGCCGCTCCGTTCGGCTGCTTCTTCCCGTCTGCCGCGTTCCCAGGCGAGCAATCGGAAGCGCACAATGGTGCCAGCATTAACAGCAGCAGCAGCAGCAGCAGCAGCAGCAGCAGTAGAAATACAGATATCAGCAGCAGCGAAGACGAGGACAGCGACGGCGACGAGGAGGAAGTGAGCGGCAGCAGTGACGACGACGACGGAGGCGAGTTCGTGTACGGCTACGTGCTGAGCGACGAGTGGCGCGGCCGCTTCCGCTCGTCGCAGCGCGCTCGGCAGCAGAAGCAGAAGAAGCAGCAGCAGCAACACCGGCGACCGCAAGCCGTCGGCGCGAAGAAGCGGCGGCAGCAGCAGCACGCCACCAGCATGAGCGAGCTGGGCGTGCGCGACCTGCAGCGGGAGTTCGCGGCCGCCAAGCAGCGCGAAGCCGGCACGAGGCGCCCGCTCCCCGCCGCGGCGGACTCGACGCGCGCGCAGGAGGTGCGGCGCCTCGAAGCGCTGCTGAACCTGCGCTTCGACGAGCTCTGCGACGCGTTCACGCCGGTCGTGTGGCCGCACGACTGAGCGCGTCGGGCAGGAGGCGCGAGCGGAGAGCGCGAGCAGAGAGCGCGAGCGGAGAGCGAGAGCGTTAGGCAGGCAGGTCCGGCTCAGCACGCGCCGTTAGGAGCGTTTGGGCAGCGCCCGCTGCGGAAAACGCGGTTTGGCCATGTGCGGCGCCCGACTGACTTGACTCGAGTATGCCATGTGGCGTTCTTTTGAGCGCGCTTGGCGCCCGCTTAGGTGCGAATCGCCCCCTTCCTTCAAAAGCGAACGAGGAAAAACGGAAGCTGAGATAAGCAGGCAAGCGCCGAGATGAACCTCGGCGCGCTCAAGGACAGCGCGAACGGCGGCGCGCAGGCGGCGGCCTCCATCCCGTCGCTCAAGCGCACGCTCAGCGGCGGCGCCAACGTCGCGCCCCACCCGGTGCTGAGCCACGGCGCCGGCGCCGGCGGCCACCACACCGGAAGCCACCACAGCAGCCACCACAGCAGCCACAGCGCCGGCGCCGGCCCCATGGGCTCCCACCTCGGCGTCGGCATGAACGCGATCCCGTCGGTCCTGCACGCCACGCCGGCCACCAACCCACCACAGATGCTGCGCGCCGTCACGTCCTCGAGCGTGCTCAACCGGCCCGTGTCGACGGCGCAGAGCTCCTTCCGTGGCCCCGCGCCCGTGACGATGAGCACGGGCGGCGCGGGCGCGCCTGCCACGACGCGCAGCGTCAGCGTGTCCCAGGCGAGCGGCAGTATGCAGGACTGGCGGATGTACCTGACCATCGAGGAGCGGCAAGCGGTGCGGTCAAAGATTCGCGACGCGTACACCAGCCGGTGTTCGACCTACGAGGACCTCCTACAAGTGGTGCGTTGTGGTAAGGTTTCGCCAGCCGCGATGGCGCAAGCTGACGTCGGCTGCTCTTTCTTTCTCTTCGTCCGCCCAGGCATGCGCGATCGAAGAAGAGCTGCTGCACATATCGGCGCCGTCGCGCCTGGACTACTTTAAGAGCGGCTTCGAGTTCGAGAACCGCGTGAAGCTGAAGAAGGACCAGCTACAGGGCCAGCTGGCAGCGCTCGACGCGAAGCGGCGTCCGAGCTCCAGCCCGGACTCGAACGCGAGCAGCGGCGGGAGCGGCGCGGCACAACAGCAGCAGCAGCAGCAGCAGCAGGGCGCCGAGGCATCGTCCTACAGCAAGAAGGCGCGGAAATAGCGCCCCTCCCCCTCCTTCTTTCCACACAGCGTGCTGTCTGTACACCTGCGGTCGCTTCGTCTGGCGGCGCCGACCCGATCGGAACCGACCGATGAATGCGTGGTCGGTCGGTCGGTCGGTCAGACGAATCGACCCGACAGCTTCCATCCGCCACCCTCCTCAAGGGCTCACGACAGTAAGAAGAGCTGCGAGCATGCGAGCGAGCGACCAAGTGACCGACTGGCTCGCGGCTCCGCAGACATACATACAGGGAGTGATGGTTGCTTCCGGCGAGCAAATCTTGTTGACGTCTATCGCAGCTGCTGAGGAGTGCTGCCTCTCCACTCGCCCGCTCGCTCAGTACTTGCGCAGGAAGTAGTGCTTGAGGATCTCGCCGTGGAAGTGCAGCGTGCTGCGCTGAAACAGCGACGGGTCGTACGCGTTGAAGTTGACCTGCTCGAGCTTCTCGAGGAAGAGCGCCGTTGACACGGCGGGCAGGAACGCCGCGCGCGCGCCCGTCGGCAGCTCCTTGTGCAGCGCGCGGGCGGCGCGGAGGTGCTCCATCGCGCGGCACGCGACGTCGAAGACGACCGGCGCGAGCTTGGCTCCGTTCCCTGGCTCCTGCGTCGCCTCGAAGTGATCGTCTGGCGTGAGATTGTGCTTGCGCATCAAGTCTTCCGGGAGGTAGATCTGCTGCAGCGCGCTGTGGTGCGGCGTCCCTCGCAGCAGCGTCGCGAGTCCGATCGCGATCCCCGCGTGGCTGGCGGCGCGGTCGGCGTGCTCATCGCGGATGCCCATGCATTCGAGCGTCAGGTACAGTAGCGACCCCGCCGTTCTCTCCGCGTAATCCTCGAGATCCGCGAGTTGCTGGGGCTGGTCCGTGTCCAGATCTTGGTCCTGCACCGCCACCATGCGCTCCGCGTGAGTCAGTGTTCGCAACTAGGGAAGACAGAGCGGCGCAAGTGCGGCGCACCCGAGCGTCGAGCAGCCGCTCGAACCACCGGCGCGTGAGGTCGTGGTCGCGGATCGCCCGCTCCAGCCCGCGCAGCAGGAACGTCTCCTGCGGCACGGACTGCGCGTGCGGCGGCGCGTACAACCCGTAGATCTTCTCGCGCCACCACTGCAGACGGATCTTGCCCGTCGTCTGGTTGCTGCGGATCGTATCCTTGATGGTGGCGATCTCCGAGTTCGCCGCTCGCTGTTAGCGCAGAGACGGAGAAGAATTGCGTTAACATGCTGCTCATCACTAGCATGCTGCTACTCGTCGCGAGCGTCGACCACACGCACGATCGCGAAGTATGCGGGTCGGACGCTCTGCGGCAGCAGCAGCCCGCAGACGTAGTTGTCGTAGTCGAGTTTCCGCACGAGCTCGCGCAGGTGGATGTCGTCTTTGCTACGCGCGCTGGTGGTACTGAGGCTGGCGATACCGCCGCTGCGGCCGCGCGCGCTCGGCCGCAGCGTCCTCGTCACCTCTCGTCTGGCGAGCATGTTCGGGAGTGAAGCGAGAAACACCACCACCAAAAAGCCTGTAATAGTGCGGCGAAGCGGCGTTTACCACGTTGTTTTCGGATAACGGAGCACGTTTCCAGGTGACCCACACTACTTTGGATTTATCAAGCAGAGCCAACCAATCAGCGCGTGGCCAGGCGACCGAGCCACATTGCCAATCAAAGCGGCCACCCATTTCGGCGCCGACTGGTGCAGACACACGCACGCACGCACGCAGGCAGTCCACACACGCGACACGATGAGCCAGAGAAAGCGCGGCGCGAACGACGGAGGCAGCGGCCTTAAGCGCCACACCAACTACGCACACGAGGAGTCCAAGGGTGGCGATCACGAGGATCTGGTCTTCGAGGACCCGTTTGGTGACGATGTCGAGGACGAGGAGATGATCGAGAGCGACGACGAGGAGGAGATCGTGGATGGCGAGCGCAACGGCGAGGACGAGGACATGGAAGGCGGTATGGAAGACGAGGAGGAGGCGAAGCAGGCCAAGCGCGTGTACATGCCCGGTGTCGACAAGCTCGGCGAAGACGAAGTGCTCGACTACGACAGCAGCGCCTACGACATGTACTACGCTATGACCGCCGAGTGGCCATCGCTCAGCTTCGACATCATTCGCGACAACCTCGGCGCCGTGCGCACTCGGGTGCGTTTTGCTTACTGGTCGACGTTGCAGTCGTCGTGATAGCGAGAACTGACGCTTGAGTGATGTAAATGTTTGTGCATCGCTACAGTTCCCGATGACCGTGTATGTCGTCGCGGGCTCCCAGGCCGCCAATGCCGATGAGAACCAGATTACTGTCATGAAGATGTCGGACCTGCACAAGACCAAGCACAACGAGGACTCGGACGAGGAGAGCGACGATGACAGTGACGATGAGGGTGTGGACGGCGACCCGGTGCTCGAGAACCGCTCGATTCCGCACAAGGGCGGCATTAACCGTATCCGCGCGATGCCGCAGTACTCGAACATCGTTGCGACGTGGGCGGACACGAAGAAGGTGCATCTGTGGGACGTCGCGAAGCAGCTCGAGTCGCTGGACGGTAAAGCCGGCGCACCGCTACCAGCGAAGCAGGCGCCACTGTACACGTTCCACGGCCACGCAGACGAGGGGTTTGCGATGGACTGGTCGCCGGTGCAAGCCGGGAAGCTTCTGACGGGCGACTGCAGCAAGTTCATCTACTCGTGGAGCAACTCGGAAAGTGCGTGGAATGTTGACAAGGTGCCGTTCACGGGCCACAAGGCGTCTGTGGAGGATTTGCAGTGGAGTCCGACGGAGGCGACGGTGTTCGCGTCCTGCTCGGCGGACCGCACGGTGCGCATTTGGGACACCCGACAGAAAGCTGGCAGCATGCTTGACGTGCTCGCCCACGACGACGATGTGAACGTGATCTCGTGGAACCGCAATGTGGCGTACTTGCTGGCGTCGGGCTCGGACGACGGGTCGTTCAAGATCTGGGATATGCGGACCTTCAAGCCGAACAGCCCGGTGGCGCCGGTGGCGCACTTCCGCTACCACACGGCGCCGATCACGTCGATCGAGTGGCACCCGACAGACGAGTCAGTGCTCGCGGTGTCCGGCGCGGACAACCAGATCTCGGTTTGGGACATGTCGGTCGAAGAGGACGCGGAGGCGGCGACGGAGGTGGCGGACCCGGAGAACCCGAAGCTCGACCTGCCGCCGCAGCTGCTGTTCATTCACCAGGGTCAGTCGGACATCAAGGAGCTGCACTTCCACAGCCAGTGCCCCGGCGTGCTCGTGAGCACCGCCAGCGACGGCTTCAACGTGTTCAAGCCCGCTAATATTTCTTAACGCGTCAATAAATCGTCGCACTCTGCTCGACTCGAGCCCATCCAGGATGCATCTACGCATGCGCCAGCAGCATGTGTCCGGCACGAGTGCGCCTTCATGTTCGTCAATATCACTGTTCATGTTAGACGCTCCACTTTCGCGAGCTGCTTTGCTGCCATCCAGTCGATGCCGTGTTCCCTGCGCTCGCTCGAGCTGTGTCCGACTTGGATCTCGCACGACGGAAGTGCGATTGAAACAGAAGCTACTCAATAGTGGCCCGTGTTCCGCTCGGCGATGTGACCCACATTCCTTCGTCCAAACTCTGGAAAGCTGTCTCTTGCGCCAACAGCCAGAACCGAGATACAGTGATGGCGGCGACGCGCTCACTGCTCCTGGCAGCGACGGTCCTCGCGCTCGCGACGGCGACCTTCGTGCGTGCGGAGCGAGCAGACGAGCCGCTTTCGCTGGAGCCGCGGCAGCCCCCGAGCGGCGCGGCGGGCGGCGGCTGCTACGCCTGCCGCGCCGGCAACTGCTCGCTCGCCGTCGCGAACGCGCTGCCGGGCGTGTACTGCGGTGACCTGGTGGCGACGTTTCAGCCATGCTGCTGCGCGTTCCGGAATGAATGCATGACGACGATCTTCTCGGAGACGTGCGAGTGCTTCGACAGTGCGGAGGAGGAGGAGCTGCTCACCACGCGCTTCTACCTCTTCGTGGCGCTCACGATGCTCGCATGGGCCATGCTCATCTACGACAAGATGTGCGGCGGGCCGTACAAGGTCGCCAACAGCAGCCACGTGCCGCTCGCGAACTCGCCGTCCGCCGTGCGCAGCGTCGCGGGCAGCGACTCGGAGGACGACGCGGAGGACGCGCTGCGTCTGCGCGCGGAGACTGAGGGGCAGATGAGTGGCGACGACGTTGCGCAGGTGGAGCTCACGGTGCTCTCAAGCCCACGGGTGATTGCAACCGTTCGTGCGAGCGATGACGGTAGCAGCTCCAGAAGTAGCAGTGTGGCGAGTGAGGATGCTCGTTCGGGTGCAAATGCTGCGCCTTCCGCGGGGTCTGCAGAGGCTCTGACTCCAGACAGCGCGAATGGTGCAAGAGCGGGCGCGGCGACTGGGACCCAAGTGGTGCTCCCGGCGTCGTTCGACGCGTCGAGCGAGACGACCGCGAGCGTTTGAGGACGAAGAGCGCGAGACGAAGTTGCGGCTGAAGCTCCGTCGCCCGAGAGGCGCCGTGTCTGGAGCTTGCGCCGCGTGTACGATGGAGTGCGTCTAGGAAATCGGGTGTTGGGCGAGCAGCTATGCGTGCGTGTGTTGATGGAAGCGGATTTTGCGTCTTGGCATTGCTTCGGTCCCGAAGGCGCGCTCCGCCTACTGTACCTGCAATCGCCACGCGCGAGGCTTTCGATTGTAGCGAGGGAGGTACCGGGTCGATTGGTCGTGGCAGTAGCTTGTCTGAACTTTTAATAGAGTTGGCAAAAAGCGGTTCGTTCGGGCCACTTTCACCTGCCGCCACTATGCCCAGGCCGCTGTCGCTGGCTCTGTCGTACCGTGTTTTCCCATCCGAAAGTGGGTGCCGATAATCGAAGGGATCTCCATAGTTTGGCTGCTGGCCTCCTCCCAGCAAGCACACCTCCCGATGAGCCTCCGAGCGCGCGCGACCAGCGCCGTGCGCGCCTGGGCGGCCGAGCACGTGACGCCGCTGGCACTCAAGAAGGCGACGCTGCTCGGCGTGCTCTCGGTGCAGATCGGCTTCCAGCCGCTGCTCATGGGCTGGTACGCCAAGGAGGCCACGAACGTGAGCCTGCGCGTGGGCGTGATCGAAGCTATGAAGCTCGGCATGGCGCTGCTGCCGCTGCTCGCGCGCGGCGAGCTGTGCCCGGAGATGAAGAAGTGGAGCTTCCACAACGCGCTCCAGACCACGGCAGCGCCCGCGCTCATCTACGTTCTGCAGAACTACCTCAACCAGAGCGCGGTTGTCGTACTCGACGGCGTCACGTTCAACATCCTCAACCAGACCAAGATCATCTGGACTGCGGTGCTCGTGTACCTCATGCTGCAGCGCTACCAGTCGCGCCAGCAGATCGTCGCGCTCACGATCCTCTGTGCCGCCGCGGTGCTCATGACCACGTCGTCGTCGGAGAAGGACGGCAAGAGCCGTGACCTCACGGACGCTGCGTTCTTCACAGGCGCGTACCAGGCGCTGATCGCTGCGATCCTCTCGGCACTCGCAGGCACGATCATCCAGCGCGCGCTGCAGTCCCAGAAGCGCAATGCGTACGTCGTGACGATCGAACTGAGCGTGCTCGGTGAGCTCACGATCCTGCTCTGGTCGCTCACGTCCGGGGTCGGGCTCATGTCCAAGCCGAACGCGTCGACCGAGGTGCACGGCATCGCGCCGCACAACACGAGCGGCCACGACTCGTCCGTTGGCATCTGGGATGGCTGGACGCCCATGACGTTCTTCGCACTGCTGTGCCAAGCCACGGGCGGCGTCGTCGTCGGCTTTGTCATCAAGTACTGTGGCAACGTCGAGAAGAGCTTTGCCGTGGTCTTCGGCATGATCATCACGGCGCTGCTGGAGAGCCGATACAACGGCAAACCGTTCGGCGAGCGCGGCCTCATCGCCATCGCCATGGTCGCCTTGAGCACCGTCATGTACACGATGTACCCGCCGAAGCAAGAGGCGGCGCCAGTCGTGACCCCGCAGAAGATCGACTCGACCATCCCGATCCACCATGAGTCCTCGCAGCAGCTGCGGAAGCAAGTGATCGGGTACGACAAGAAACGGAACAGCGAGGTGACGATCGAGCTCGAGCCGTTTCTGCGCAAGATCTCGAGCAGCATGGAGGGAGAGGCAGTGAGCGGCGTCGCCACGGAGAGGAAAGTGGCGACAGGAGGCGGGCTTCCGAGATGAGCTGAGGCCTCGAGGTACCAGAGCTGAGCTGAGCTGCGACTACTGCTGTGAAAGGCACCAACCGCCTCGCACTGCTGTGGCAGCTTTCCGCTCGTATATATGCATGCGGGAGCCAACGAATACACGCGATCACAACTTTCAAACACCTGCGACTCTCATGCTCTACTTCATGTGCCGAGAGGTGACGTATTGCACTCGCAATGCTGCTACTCGATGCATTGGCACATGTGTTTGCCTCTGCGAGAAGCTAACTGAGCTTGTACGAGTGGTGGAACGCGTCGAGGATACTCTCGGCCGAGTGAGGGAGAGCACCCGAGTCCCAGAGAAAGCCGACGTGCCCGTCGGGACGCACGAGCGCCGCAGAGTGGCTCGCGCGGAACTCGCTCCATTTGCTGCGACTCGAGACATCCGAGCCGATTCGCCACTCGTGCACCGACGCGAATACGTCCTCGTCCAGGATCCGTGCGCGAGCACGAACTCCGTTCTTGGTGTCCTCGGTGCTGATGTCGTCGTTCTCATCGAGCACAACGAGTGCGACGTGGTGCTTGAGGAGCGTTGACTCGGCACACTTCATCACCAGTCGACTGGATCCCGCCTCTCGCAGCTGCTTGCCGTCCACGATGAGCAGGAAGAG
>JAASFZ010000667.1:0-13611 GCA_023334075.1 Globisporangium nunn | reverse complement strand
GGCACTCAACCTCGCGACGATCCGCGACCGCTCGTGGCACATCCAGGCGTGCTCGGCCAAGACGGGCGAGGGACTGCAGGAAGGCATGGAATGGATAGTCAGCAAAATGGGGCGAGGCCGAGAAGCCAAGTAAGAACGGCGACCAGCAAGCGAGCGAGCGAACGACGACTCCACGGCGATGGAGCGAGTTGTGGGTCTTCGCTCGCTCTTTAGCTCACGACAACGAGTGAACAAGCACCACGACGGTGCTCGATGATCTGCTGGACATTATGGACAGAACGAAGCGCAAGTGAGCACGAGAGAGGTAGGAGGGGATTTCTGTTGGCGCGTTCCAGGACATCCGTGTGAAGCTGCACTCTGCAATACATGAAGCATAAGAACCCGCCTGCTCCTTCGTGTTAATGGACCAACACACTGACAGGAATTATTGCAAAGTAGGTAGTCCACGTGCATTGAGCGCTTGCGTTGCTTTGCTTGCGGCGGCGGCTGCTGCTGCTGCTGCCACTCACCGCTTACTCAGTGCTGGCAGCCTAGAGCTCGAACGCGACGTTGATCTTGACCTGCTCGGCCTGCGCGACGATGTCGGCGATCTTGACGGCCTTCTCGGCCGCGTCGTCCAGGTCGTCGGCGACGATCATCTTGAAGCCCGAGTTCGCGATCAGCTCGCGCGCCTTCTCGACGTTCGTGCCCTGGAGGCGGATCACGATCGGCTTCTTGAGGCCGAGGTCCTTCGCGGCGGCGATGATGCCCGCGGCGATCACGTCGCAGCGCATGATGCCGCCGAAGATGTTGACGAGGATCGACTTGACCTTGTCGTCGGCGTTCAGGATCTCGAACGCCTTCTTCACCTGACCCTCGGTCGCGCCACCACCGACGTCCAGGAAGTTGGCCGGCGAGCCGCCGTACAGCGAGATGATGTCCATCGTGGCCATCGCGAGGCCGGCACCGTTCACGAGGCAGCCGATGTTGCCGTCGAGGCCAATGTAGTTGAGGTCGTACGCCGACGCCTCAACCTCACGCGGGTCCTCCTGGCTCTTGTCGCGCAGCGCGAAGATCTCCTTGTGGCGGAAGCCGGCGTTGTCGTCAAAGTTGAGCTTGGCGTCGCAGGCGAAGATCTCGCCCTCGCGGGTCTCCGCGAGCGGGTTGATCTCCACGAGCGTCGCGTCGACGCCGATGAAGAGGTTGTAGAGGTTGCGGATCATCGCCTCGAGCTTGGGCACGGACGCGTCGTCCACACCGAGGTTCGCGGCGAGGCGCGAGACCTGCTCGTCCGTCACGCCCTTGGTGATGTCGACGTTCTCCTTGAAGATGAGCTCCGGCGTCGCGGCCGCGACGTCCTCGATCGAGGTGCCGCCCGCAGGCGACGCCACGATCACCGGACCCTGCGACGCGCGGTCCATAAGGATCGAGAAGTACATCTCGCGGCGCATGTACACGCGCTCGACGAGGAAGACCTTGGCCACCTCAATGCCCTTGGCGCCCGTCTGCTTGGTCACGAGCGTCTGTCCGAGCATCTTCTCCGCGATCTGGCGCGCCTGCTCCGGCTTGGTGCACATGTGCACACCGCCCTTGAAGCCGTTCTTGAACGACCCGAGGCCGCGGCCGCCCGTGAGCGCCTGCGCCTTGATGACCACGTCCACCCCGGCTGCGCAGAACCAACTGTACATCAGCTTCCTTCCCCCTTTTCCCTTCCCTACCAAGTACGATCCAGCAGCACCGCATACGCACTGCGGCCGCCCTTGATCTTGTTGAACGCGGCCTCAGCCTCCGCGGGCGTCGACGCCGGGATGCCCTGCGGCGTCGCGACGCCGAAGGTCTTCATGATCTCGAGCGACTGGAACTCGTGCAGGTTGAGGCGGCGCACCTGCTGCGACGGCGGCGGCGCCATCAGCGAGGTCGCCGCCTTCTTCACGGACGCGGAGCGCGCGACGCGGCCGAACATGGTGCTTGGGACGGGGGACGGGCGAGGAGGTGCTGGGAGCTCCTTGGCGAATGACTCGGGTGGGGAGGGGGACGGTGGTCTCCGGACCGCACAACGCGCGAGGTTGCGCGAAGGTTGCACGAGAATATCTCCACAAAACTCCGCCGCAGGTTCAACAAGCTCGCGAGAACAAGCTGCGGAGTTTTCGTGGCGACGGTACATTCGCGCGACATTGCTGGGAGGCGTTTAACATTCGGACTTGCAGATTGCGTTTCAGGAGCCCGGAAAAGTGGCCGATTCTGATTCCCCCTCGCTATCATCACTATCGCAGTAGCACAGCGGGCGTCGAGATGACACCATCGCCCCCTCCCGAGCTCTTCCACGAGCGCCAGGAGCTCCAGCGCTGCGGCGTCCACGCGCTCAACAACGTGCTGCAAGGTGCGCTACCCGCGCGGCGCGCAGTGCGCTGCTTGGCGTGAACTGACGGCCGCCGGATGGCAGCGCGCGTCTTCGACAAGGCGGCGCTGGACGCCGCGTGCGAGCAGTTGGCGGCGATGGCGGCCGGCGGTGATGGCGCAGCAGAAGCAGCAGCCGCGGGCAGTGGCGCCGGCGGCCTCTGGAGCCGCGTGTGGAACCCGCACCGCTCGGCGCTCGGACTCGGCAATTACGACGTCAACGCGCTCATGCTGGCGCTCGAGCAGCGAGGTGCGGCGCGGAGGACGTGAGATGGGAGGAGCTGCAGCAGGTGCTGATGAGGTGGTGGTAGGCTACGAGCTGCGGTGGGTGGACAGGCGCCGCCGCGTGACAGCAGAGGTGCTGGACCTGGACGCGCTCGAGGGCGCGCTCTGCAACGTCGTGACGTCGGCGCCACTGCTGCGCAGCGTGTGGGAGACGCGCCACTGGTTCGCGATCAAGAAGGTGCGGCGAGTGGCGCGTGTGAGGCGACCGATGTGCGCGCTGGGCTGACGGAATGGACGTGGCTGGGTGGGCGAAGATCCGCGGCGTGTGCTTCAACTTAGACTCGAAGCTGCCAGCGCCAGTGGTGAGTAGGCTGCTCGTCTCTCTGCGCGTGGTCGCTTCTCAGCTTCTCGCCTAACGGGCTGGTCGGGTGGATCTGCGGGGGCGCTTCCAGCCGTTCGCGAGCCAAGATGAGTGCTTCCAGTTCCTGCAGGAGCTCGTGGACACTGGCGAGTGCGAGCTCTTCGCGATCGCCAAGGCAGGCGCCAGCGAAGCGGACGCAATAACCGCAGCAGCTGAGAGCACCGAGCGAGCAGAGTGACTACGAGCTGCAGCCTGCAGGCAGTCAGTCGGTCAACTCAGCGGCAAGAAGTCCACGCAGTGAGTGATGCAAATGAACGTTTGGTTGGTTGTTGCGTTCCCGACGCTTGTCGCCTGGTTGACTACCTAGCTGGTGCCTCCGAGCCAAGGAGCTCAGTGCTCGCTACTGCGCTCACCTCAGGTCACGAGCGGCGGGAAGAGGAACGACGTGATGCCGCCGCCGGCCTCCGTCGCTGCCTTCTCTTCGATGCGGTAGCGCAGCAGCCCGGCGACGTCGTCCCAGTGGAAGTCGGCGGCGTTGCGGCGCACGATGCCACCGGCGTCCACAAATACCTTGTGCGGCACGCGCAAGACGGCGTAAGGCTCCGGCACGTCCGCGCAGCCGAAGTGCAGCACCGTCGGTTCGTCGTCGGCGAAACGGAAGTCTCGGCACACGCGCGGGCGGCCGGTCTTGGGGTTCGTCTGGTCGAGGAACGCGAGCGTCTCGCCGACGTTCTGGTCGAGGCTCACGAGCACGAAGTTGACGAGCTTGTGGTGGCCCGCCTTAGACCACGCCTCCATGTCCTCCACCTCCTGCACGCACGCCTTGCTCCACGTGGCGTAGAAGAGCACGATCGTGGGCAGCTTGGTGCGCTTGATGGTCTCGAGCAGGCTGTGCGACTCGCCGGTCTCCAGGTCCACCAACGCGAGGTCCGGCGCGGGGTTGTTCAGCAGGCGCGACATCGTAGCAGCAGCAGCGTTGGCAAAGTGGCGCTTTGTGAAGCTGATGTATTGCTAGATATAGAAATCGACTACAAGTGGTTCTCATGGTGTGCTCGTGCTCGTGCTCGTGCCGCCATCACCGCCGCCGCTGGTGCTGCCCGCCCGGTTGAGCTGTCGATGTGGGAGTCCGGTGCGCATGCTGTCCGCGCGGAAGCTCCGGCGGCGGCTGGGCGTGGTCTTGCTGTTGAAGCTCCGGTCCGCCTGCGCCGCGTGGTGCTTGCTCGCCGCGAGCCGCTGAATGCGCTGCTCCTGCTTCTCGCGCTCCTCGTGCACACGGCGCTCGGCGCGTTCCCGCGCGCGCTGCAGTGCTTCGCGCTCCTTGAAGTGGACCACGTACGCCTGGTTCCGGCTCGCGTTGATGCGCATGCTCGTGCGGATCGTGCTCTTCATGCTCGAGTCGAAGCGGAAGCCTGCGAAGAGCGACTTGATCGGCGGCACGTCCGCCGCGCTCGCGAAGAGCTCACAGGCCAGTACTGCCTGGAGTGTGACCACGAACTGCCTGTTGCGGCTGCTACTACTGTTCGAGCCGGTAGTCGCTGCTGATGCCAGCGACTCCGTGTCATCGTCGTCACCATCTTCGTTATCGTCGACCTCGACGCCGCCGGACATGCTGGAGGCAGCGCTGTTCTCCGTGACACCGAGGGATGAAGCGCGGTTGATGTACGCGGGGAAGAAGATGAGCTCCAGCACGTCTGCGATCTCCGGTGCGAGCAGTCCCAGCACGCGCTCCTCGGGCTGCACGGTCGCGAGCTCCAGGCCCGTCGCCATCTCGTACAGCACGTGGCCGAAGAGCAGCAGGTCGAGCGCCACCTTGGCCTCGAGCGGCACTGTGAGCTCGCGGCTCTCCCGGTGGCGGTCGATCGCCAGCAGCGGCGTGAAGACGTCGGCGATGCGCGCGTCGCCGCCGTCAATGACCACGTTCCCGGAGCTCAGGTGCTCGCACACGATGCCCTTGGAGCGCAGCGCCGCGAGCGCCTCGAGGATCTGACGCCCGAAGCGCGCGATCTCGTCGTAGGGCAGTGGCTTGGCCGCCGCTGCGTGGTACTTGTCTTTGTACGCGCGCGCTGGGTCTGCGCGGTGGATGCGGTCCTTGAGACTGCCGCCGGCGACGAACGGCTGCAGCACGAGCAGCGCCTTCTTCTCGCGCGCGTAGTGGAAGTCGACCACCGGCAGGATGTACGGGTGCTGTCGCGCAGTAATATACTCGCAGTGGGCTCAGTCGCCTGGAAGGCCTCTTCTCTACAGACAGTACCAAAGCGGACGCACTCGCAGCGTCACGAGCAGCGCCTTGAGCTTGTACGGCAGGCTCTCGCGGCCGAAGTCCAGGAAGCTCGCCGCCGCCGGGAAGAGCGTGAGCAGCAGCTCGCCGCTCGCCTGCTGCAGCAGGTTGAGCAGGTCGACGCGGAACGCGAACTTGTCGGCGCGCCGCCCGAGCGCCGGCAGCGCCTCCTCGCGCCACCCCAGCAGCGGGCTCGCGCGGCAGAACTTGGCGGCCAGCAGCACGGCCGTCACGCCGTCGAGCGCCATGGTGGTCGCCGGAGTTCTTCTTGGAGAGTGATGATCGGATTGATCTCGGGAATGTATCAGATCTGAAGAATGCCAAGGATTCGCCTGAGAAAAACCGGAGTTCTGATGTTGAAGATGGAGCCATGACACCGCAACACTTCGTGACAGATCGGCGCGAACTTGCTAAAGCTATCAGGGCGCGAGTCAGCTATGACAAACAGATACCTTCCTCTCTTCCCTGCCACCTACGCTCGCTTGGATTCTCCCACTCATTCGACAGGGAAGCGCACGTCGGTCCCGGCAATCGCGTCCGACAGAACGTGCACCTCGAGCTGCTCATCCGCGCTAGGCGCGTCGCTTGCCAGCGGGAACGTGATCTCCACGCGCTGCCTCAACGCAGACACGTGCTTCATGTGCAGCACTTGGATGCTCGCAGCGTCTCCGCTCTCCTCGCTAGTCACTGGCTTCTTGCGAGACGTGAGGATGACGTAGAAACCGTATGGCTTGGGTTTCTGGAAGCGCTTGGCGCTCGCCATCGCGCCTGCGCGCTCGTTCAGCGCGGTCAGCTCGATCGAGATGACGGGTTTCTGAGAGCGCTGCTTCGCGGTCGCAGTGCCCTGCACTCGCGGGATTGCCTCGGCGGCTCGAACGAAGTCGTTGAGCTGGTTCTTGCTCAAGCTGCCGCCATTCCTGCCTCCGCTTCCACGCTTCGTCAGAGCGTCCATCAGTTGCGATCTCTGACTGCTCCGCAGCAGTTCCTGAAGCTCCGCGAACGACGCCACCTTCCACTCGTCTCGGAGCACCGCGATGACGTGCGCAGACGCGTGCGGCAGCTGTGCAAAGATGTCTGCAGCATTGCCTTCTCCTACATCTCCACCAGCATCGTCAAGCTCCTGCTCCACCGGCCACTGCGCCTGCACGATCGCCTGGGACAGCCGGATGCCCGCGAACACCAACTCCGGCTGCTTCAGAAAAGCGCAAATGTCGATGACTGCACCGAGCAGCCGCGGCAGCTGGTCCAGCAGCGTGCGCAGATCGTTCCCAAAGTCGCTCGACGGGACGCCCATGCGCAGCAGGTGCATCTGCAGCAGCACGAACGCCTTGAGCTCGCTACCGTGTGTCTCCAGTAGCGTCTTCTGCTTCTTCGGCGTGCTCCGGAAGAGCGCCGTGAGTGGCGAGTGCGTCACCTTGGCGCAGAGCTCCGTGATGAGCTGGCTCTGGATCTCGTTGTGGCGCAGCGGGATCGTCTCGCGGATCTCCACGCTTGATTCGCAGATCACGCTCATAATCTGGCGGGTCGCGATCGCCGCCAAGCGGCCGCCCTGCTTCTCCGCCTTGGACAGCGACAGTGTCTTAATCGACGAGAGCATGTTCGCCACCGTCTTGACGTCCACATACAGCGATGCGGCAATCTTGCCGAGAACCGTCGGCTCGATCGACGAGCGCTTCGCGTCCATGACGATGCACTCGCTGCTCTCAAGTTCCTGCAGCGTCGACGTCATGAGCGCTTGGAAGAACCCTTCGACGTCCTGCTTCTTCGTGCTCTCAGCGCCGTTGATGCCGTAGAACGTCGGGTTCTTCATCACACGCTGGAAGAGCAAGCTCCAGCTCAAGTACTCGAGCACGTCCTGCTTCTTCGTGAGCAAACCGGACGCGATCTCGGCGTTCAGGTGGTTCGCGAGGTGGGTCGCGAGGCAGGACTCGATCGCCAGCGGCTCATACAGGAACCGCTGGATCATGTTCTTCTTGCTCTCCTCCACGAGTACACACGCGACGCCCTTGTCGTCCAGCAGCGGACGGCCTGCACGTCCGATCATCTGCAGCAGATCGCTCAGCGGATACGACTGGTAACGGCCGTTCTGGAAGTACTCGGTGCCCTTGATGATCACGAGGTGTGCGGGCAAGTTGACACCCCACGCTAGTGTCGATGTCGAGATCACCACCTGGATCAATCGGTCTCGGAAGAGCTTCTCGACCAGCTCGCGGTCCTTGCGAGGCAGCCCCGCATGGTGCAGCCCAATGCCGAACGTCAGCGTGTGGCGCAAATTCTCATCCTGCACGCTGTGGCCGTCGCTGAGAATCGAGTCCATGACGGTCTCGTCCATCTTCAAAAACCGCTTCGCGCCGTTCCCGCTACTTCCCTGTTCACCACCGCCGCTGCTGTCATCGTTACTATGGGCGACACAGAATGAGATCAGGTCGAGCGCCGTCATCTTCGTTTGCGCTTTCGACGACACGAAGATCAGCACGGGCTTCTCCGGCGAGTGCGTCTTGATCGCCATGAACGTCGGCTTGTTCATGGCCGCCATGCGGGACACATAGTGGCGCTCCGGGAAACCCTGGATGTGCACCTCCATCGGCACCGGTCGCACCGACGCACGGAAGTTGAAGACCTGGCTCTTGTTCTCCCGCGTGATGCCGAGCCACTGGCCGACGTCGTGCGCGTTCGCGAGCGCGGTCGAGAGCCCGAGCAAGCGCACGCCGTCAGCTGCGCTCTTGCTGAACCGGCGCAGTCGACTGATCAGCACCTCGAGGACTGCGCCGCGCGGTGCGTCGCCGACCAAGTGCACCTCGTCGATGATCACGAGTGCGATCTTGGCCATCAGTTTGTGGCCAAATGCAACGTTGCGCGTGAGCAGGTCCCACTTCTCGGGCGTCGTGACCACGATGCCCGCCGAGTTTAAAATGACGTTGACGTTCACAACCGTGTCCCCCGTCACCTCGATCACCTTCTTGCGCAGCTGCGGGTGGTGCTCGAAGCGGGCTTTCCACTCCGCCACCTTCTCGCGCGCCAGCGCTTTCAAAGGCGCGATGTACACAATCAGCGACCGCGTGCTTCGCGCTGAGACATTGGCGTTCCCGCCGCTATCTGATGTATTGCTGGCGGTGGCAGCGTTCACTCCCGTCTGGTTCCACACGCGCAGCATCGCGAGCTCGGCGCACATGGTCTTCCCACTGCCGGTAGGCGCGCAAATGAGAATGTTGCCGTTCTGGTGATACAGCTGGTGGAACGCCTGCGTCTGGATCGGGTTGAAGAAGCGGAACTTGGGCGCGTAGATCGCCTCGTAGACCGGGTTCTGCAGCGACGAGAGCGGCTGCGGGTGCAGTCGGAGCAAGTTCGTGTACATCTCGTCTTTCTCCTTCTTCGCCTTCTGCAGCTGGTTGGCGTCGGGCGTGTATGACACCTCGTAGTACGACTCGATACCCACGAAGCGGTCCGACATGATCCGGACGACATAGTTCGCCGCCTTCTGCGTCTCTGACACGAACACCGGCAGGTAGCACTCCATCGCGAGCGTCTGCGTGCCCTCGCGCCAGCCCATGAAGCGGCTCTGGTGAAGCACAAAGTACTCCGAGTGGTAGATGTAGCCCGTGACAGCGTCCTCGACCCACACCCACGCGCTCAGCGTTTTGCCGCCGAACGCGTTCTCCTTCCACTCCGGGAAAAGCGGCACGAGCGCGTAGCTCAGCCGGAGCATGTTGGCACCGAACGGCTGCATCTGCACGTCGCCCACGTCGATAAACGGCAGCATGTTGACCCACTTGCGCACTTTCGCGCTCACGTTGAACTTGTCCGGGTCCGCGAGCACTTCGTACAGGTCCAGCTGCTGGCTCTCGACGAGTCCGACGACGTCCAGCGGCACGTTCGGCAGCTGCAGCAGTAGGCACTGGTCCCACCAGATCCTCTGGTCGATGCAGTTCGAGAGCTGCAGGAACTTCTCCGCCTTCCGCGCGCTGTTCTTCTTGAGGCAGATCTCGAAGAGCGCGCGGCACACACGCGACGCGTTCTGCGCCACGTAGTTCGTATCCGAGATCAGCGTGAAGCTCGACACGCGCGCGCGGCTGATCAGGCTCTGCAGCAGCACGTTTGTCTTGCCCTGGTAGCTCTCGAGGCCGCCACCAAGCACCTCGACGCGGCTGAACTTCTTCGCGAGCTTCTCCAGCTCGGACATCTCGTCCTCGCGGGACTTCATCTGCTCGAACTCGTTGCTGCTGCACAGCACCAGCAGCACCTTCTCCCACGGCAGTTCGTCCTCGTCGTGAGAGCTACTACCTGCAGCTTTCCCGTCGAGCAAGTCGTTGAACGTCTCGATCGACGTATGTTGGATGTAAAAGTGGCTCGCGACACGGCCGATGGCCGTGACCGCGAACGCAACCTTGCCCTCGTCGCTCGCGCGGTCCAGCCGCGGCTTCTCGCGCAGGATCCTGATCATCCGGCACCCCGCGAGCTTCTCCGCCGCGTCCATCAGCAACTGCTTACGGCGCGCGATGAGCAGCGGATCCTGCTGCACGTCCTCGATCTTCATACCGTACGCCAGTGGATTCTTCTTCATGCGCACGTACAAGTACGTGTAGCTCAGCCACTCGCACGCCTCGTCCAGGTTGCTCACTGTGCCCGAGACGATCTCGGCGTTCAGATGGTCCGGCAGCGCCTTGATCAGCGCCGACTCCATCGGGATGCCGGTCGTCAGCAGCCGGAGGTAGTGCGCCAGCTGGTCGTGCGTCGTCATGAGCACAGCGTCACCGCTCGTATCGTACTGCGGGCGGCCTGCGCGTCCGAAGATCTGCATCACGTCCAGCATGCTCAGGTTCGTCATGCCACCCTTGTCGGCATTGTACACCTGCGTCCCTTTAATGAGCACCGAGTGCGCCGGCAAGTTGACGCCCCACGCGAGCGTCGCGGTACAGCAGAGCACGCGGATGAACCCCCGCTCAAAGAGCTCCTCGCTCAGGTTGCGGTCGCTGCGCAGCATACCGGCGTGGTGGATGCCGAGCCCGTGCGTCAGCAGCTCCTTGAGCTCTCGGTTGCGGCTGCGCTGCACGCGCTCGACGAGATTCATGGGCATCTGCAGGTCGGCGGGCGGGCGGAACGCCTCCTCCGTGCCCGGCTCCTCCTCATCGCCCTGGGCGAGCTCGAGGATCGCGTACATCGTCGCCGCAGTCTCCTTGCGCGAGTGCACGAAGACCATGACCTGCTCGCCGTTGCCGACCTGCTTGAGACAGTGCGCGAGTGCGAGCTTGTTCATCATGAGTTTCACCTGCGCGAGGCGGCTCATGTTCGCTGCCGCACCGACGCGCTTCCCCTCCAGCTTCGCCGCTTCCTCACTTGTCGCGGGCGTCGACGCGAGCGTGGCCGCCGACATGCCGAGTGCCTCTTTCAGGTTCGCGTTCGTGCTGACACCAATGAACGTCTGGTCGAGCGGCACCGGACGGTACGTCGCATCGAAGAAGAAGAGCCCGCCCTTCCCGCCATTCGTCGCCGCGTTCTGCATGCGCGCATCGCCTGGGGGAACGTACACGCGCAGGAACGACGCGACGTCCACGTAGTTGGGGAGCGTCGCCGAGAGCCCGACGATGCGGATCATGCTCTGCGTACTCTCGACGCGGCGCAGCGTGCGCGCGACAATCGTCTCGATCACGGGGCCGCGCTCGTCCGCGAGCAGATGGACCTCGTCGATGATCAGCAGCTTCACCTGGCTCAGCAGCGCCTGCTGCGTGCTCGACTTGCGCGTGATGACGTCCCACTTCTCGGGTGTCGTGACGATCACGTGCGTGAGCTCGATCTCTTTCTTCGTGAGCTGCATGTCGCCCGTGAGCTCGGCGACCTTGAGCTTGAGGCTCGCGAGTCGCTCGCCGAACTTGGTGACCACTTCCTGCGCGAGCGCCTTCATCGGCGCGACGTAGATGACTTTCATGTTGGCAAGCGTGCCGTGGCGCTGCATCTGCGAGCGCACCTCCTGGAGGATCGTGAGCATCGCGACGTTCGTCTTGCCGGCGCCCGTCGGCGCGCACACGAGCAGGTTTTGGTTCGTTTCGTACGCGCTACGAAAGAGCTTCGACTGCAGGCGGTTGAGGTGCGTCATCCCCTGGAACGCACTCTGCGCGAAGGCCTCGAGGCTGCTGATCGGCACGAGCTGCTCGTGCGCGGCGAGCGCCTTCTTCGCATGCGCCGGGATGAACACGTGCTCGTAGCCCTTAAAGTACGTGCGCTTCGTGCTCTCCGGGAGCGCGAGCAGGCCGGCCGACGTCAGCTGCCCCGCCGCACCCGACGTGTTAAAGCCGCCCTGCAGCATTCCGAACTCGCGCTGCAGCAGCGACGTCGACTGGGCACGCAGCTCCTCCTGCGCGAACTCGCGCTGCAGGCGCAGCACTTCCGGGTCGTAGCCCGCCGCCTCGAGCCAGTTGGGCTCGTCGTCGCTGTCGTTGTCGCCGCGGGCGCGCGCCTTGCGATTTGCCTTGCGCTGCTGCTTGAGGAAGAGCTGCTCGGACGCCGTCTGGATACTGAAGCCACCTGATGGCGCCGGACGCGCGACTGAGCCTCCAAACTTCTCCGCAAGTTCCTGCTGCCGGAACGCGTCTGCGAGGTGCTGCATCGTCACGTCGCGTGCGAGGAGCTGCTGGTGCTGTACGGCGAACGCGATGACGTCGACGCCTTCGTCGCCCACGAGCCCGAAGAGCTGCGTCTGCACCGCGTCGGCGCCGCGCGCGTGATTCTCTTGTACCGTCTGCAGCACGAGCTCCGCGAGCTCGAGTGCCGTGAAGAAGCCGCCACTGGCGCGCGCTGTGTGCGTGCTGCAGACCTGCAGCAGCTTCTCGCCGGTCGCCGCCGGGGTCGGCGTCGAGTGCGATGCACTGCTCGTCTTCGCCGAGCGCTTGGTGACGACCGCGCCGGCGCTGGCGGCCGCCGCTTCGCGCTCGTTTACTTCGCGCAGCTCCGCGTGGTCGACGCGCAGCACGCGCAGCAGCTGCTCGTCCGCTGCGCGTGCACCCCACACATCTGCCGTGCGCAGGAACGGGTCGCGGAATGGGAACGCGCGCTCGAGCGCAGCCACGTCGGCGGGGGCGCCACTAGGCGCAGCGGGCGGCGGGGGTGACGACGGTGACGTGGCCGGGATCCCTTCGCGCAGCGCGAGCAGCAGACTCAGCGGCGCCATCGTGCTTGCGTGGTGCGTGGAGGATCGAATAATGCGGATTAACCACTGAATTGGACATTAAAGACACTCGCACTTACCAGGCGACCGAAAGGAACCTGAAGGGAACGTGCTGTAGGTGGACCGCGGTTCGTACGGTGAAGAAAGAAAAGGAGCTCGCTCAGTCCACGTTCGCTGCTGACAAGCAAGAGGGAACCAGATGATGGCGGCGGCGCCGTGGAGAACATCGCGAGTCGGAGCCAACGCCACTTCTTCCCCTTCTTCTCTGCGGATACCGGACAAACAGGCGCCTGCGCTCAGCGTCGCGTCGATTGTCGCGATCACTGGCATCTCACTGCTCTTCACGCTCGGCGTCTTCGCGGCGTTCGTCGCGTGGTACAAGCGACTCGAGCGGCGACTGAAGGCGCTCGAAGAAGAGGATGAACAGCGCAGTCTGTACACTTCGTCTTCGCACTCAGAGATTCCAGAAGGCGATAGCACGCGGCATCTCGAGCCATTCAGCTCACCTTCCGAGCCACACCTGGTGCGCAAGCAGCGGTAGGAGCGCAGCGAGCTTGGTGCTCAGGTTTGACGCGCTGTCAACCTTTGAGAGGATACTGCAGCTGAAGGCGAATGCAACAGCAACAGTGGATGGAGATGCTATCAATCCCGAACTACTGGTTGACGCGATCAACGCGAAGGATTGAAAATCGCAGTTGGCAAACAGAAGAACTTCATGCATCAAGTGGCGGCACGGCGTTCTCGTGAGCTGGGCGAGACCGACTCACTGCTCGCGTCAGGCTTGGCGGTATCGGCTTCTGCTGCTTCCATGCTGTGTGATTGACTCTCCGCAACGGTGCCTTCTATCGTATTCTTCACGTCCAACTGCGTTCCAACTGCGTTTTCCGAGCGAAATGGGTTCCAAGTTCGATAACGCGCTCGCCAAAGTTGCAAGTGAATAGCGCAAATACCAAAGACTCGGCGAGATGAAGCCAGCGAGGGCTACGAACGAGATCAAGCGGTCCATTCTGGTAGAGGAGTTCTACGAAGACTGGCCACGCGCCAAACAAGCAGTCGACAAAACATAGTGGTGACGGAGCAAACTGCTCACTATCCCGTTGACCGGATTCCCGAGCTCGACGCTGCCAGTGACTTGCTCAGAACAGGGTGGCGGACGTCACCCCCGCCGCAGCAACCGCGCCGGAGTTGATCTTCTTGAGCCAGCACGTCCCG